>JAOTOL010001591.1:382500-440000 GCA_034440575.1 Imbricaverruca yamaguchii
TTAACGAACGAAACTATCAGGACACACATTGTTCAAAGGCACATGTCGGTGTCTTTAAACAGTGTCCGCTGTTTCTGCTACACCTGCTGTACCTGTTGCACTTGTTGCATGCTTAGCTGATGCCGTTTTTCTAATAGTAGACCCAGTCACGAGGACAAGCGACGGCTATTGTGCTTGCGAATCAGTTGTAGAGCGAGGCAAACCCTGGACTGCCACTGCCAGACGACACAAACTTACCCATACTAGTCACGCAGGGGCTACTGCAAACTCGTCCTCGCTCATGATCATGACACTTATAGCAAATGGTCATCATAACAAATGGCCATCAAAACAAATGGTCAACGTAGCAAATGACCATGATAACAAATGGCCGATGACGAAGTGGTCGATGGCCAAATTGTTCCTGATGAGTCGTCCTGGACAAAGTAGGGATGAGAACGTTGTCCATAGCGTGGCCCCGTCGGAGATGGATGGAGTATTCGGTTGAACGTGGCATGGTCCTCCGTGATAGAGGGATACAGTGTTCGGCTGTCCATGACATTACCCAGAGGTAGAGAGATGCAATGTTCGGTTATCCCTGGCATTGTCCCGTGGTAGAGGGATGCTGTGTTCGGCTGTCCCTGGCATTGCTCCGTGGTAGAGGGATGCAGTGCTCGGTTGTCCATGGCATGATCCAGAGGTAGAGGGATGCAGTGTTCGGTTGTCCCGTGGTAGAGGAGCATGTTCGCCTGCCCCTGGTGTCGTAGAGGGATGCAGTGTGTCCAGGCTGTCCAGGGGGTGTGATTTGACGTGACCCAGAGGTAGAGGGATGCAGTGCTCAGCAGTCCCTGACATTTCCCCGTGTTGTAGGGATGCTGTGTTCGATTGACCCGTCAGCGCCACTGAGATTCGCCCCGTATTTCGCTACCTAGCATGTCAGTGTCAGAGTGAGGTAATGCCTGTCACATGGACAGCTTGATCGCATGGGCCGAGAGTATATGCCACCAGTGTTGCCCTTCAGTGTGGTTTACCCGGGGTCGGAGGAGTATATGCCGTCAGTGTTGCCCTTCAGTGTGATTTACCCGGGGTCGGGGGAGTATATGCCACCAGTGTTGTACTTAGTGTGGTCTACCCGGGGTCGGAGGAGTATATGCCGCCGATGTTGCACTCAGTGTGATTTACCCGGGGTCGGGGGAGTATATGCCACCAGTGTTGTACTTAGTGTGGTCTACCCGGGGTCGGAGGAGTATATGCCGCCGATGTTGCACTCAGTGTGATTTACCCGGGGTCGGGGAGTATATGCCACCAGTGTTGTACTTAGTGTGGTCTACCCGGGGTCGGAGGAGTATATGCCGCCGATGTTGCACTCAGTGTGATTTACCCGGGGTCGGGGAGTATATGCCGCCATGTTGACTAGGTCCCGTCGGGAGATACCGTGTGTTACCCGGGGTCGGAGGAGTATATGCCGCCGATGTTGCACTCAGTGTGTTTACCCGGGGTCGGAGGAGTATATGCCGCAGTGTTGCACTTCAGTGTGTTTACCGGGGTCAGATATGTGTTGTTAGTGTGGTCTACCCGGGGTCGGAGGAGTATATGCCGCCGATGTTGCACTCAGTGTGATTTACCCGGGGTCGGAGGAGTATATGCCGCCGATGTTGCACTCAGTGTGATTTCCCGGGTCGTGTTGTCTTAGTGTGGTTACCCGGGGTCGGAGGAGTATATGCCGCCGATGTTGCACTCAGTGTGATTTACCCGGGGTCGGGGGAGTATATGCCACCAGTGTTGTACTTAGTGTGGTCTACCCGGGGTCGGAGGAGTATATGCCGCCGATGTTGCACTCAGTGTGATTTACCCGGGGTCGGAGGAGTATATGCCGCCGATGTTGCACTCAGTGTGATTTACCCGGGGTCGGAGGAGTATATGCCGCCGATGTTGCACTCAGTGTGATTTACCCGGCGTCGGAGGAGTATATGCCGCCGATGTTGCACTCAGTGTGATTTACCCGGGGTCGGAGGAGTATATGCCGCCGATGTTGCACTCAGTGTGATTTACCCGGCGTCGGAATGATGTGGCCAACGTCAGTGTGGCCGACCATTGACTGGAATTATGTGGCCAACTTCATCGCGTGCTCCACTCGTGAAGCGTTACCCGCCGCAGTGCTGGGATAATGTCAGCGCAAGATAGGCACGCGGATGCTGCAATACGACAGCGCGGCAATTCGCGCGTCTCGAGGCCCGCATTTACGCCTTTCACGCGCCAATTCGTTGTCTTAGCGGCGCTCTTAAATGGTTTCCTCGGCCTGGAATTGCGGCTGGCCGGTGAATGGTGATGACGCGGCTCTCCGCTCGCCCCGATCTGATACCTGAAATGAAATTCCGTCGGCCGGCGGGAATCTCGCCGGCTTGACGTCGGTTTATTGCGGTCGTATTGCGCCGGCGCTGCCGGAATTGCGTACCCACGCCGCGATAGGGTGCATAAATAACGCACTCGACCGCGCAGTTCGACATGTGCGCACATGACGCTTCAACAGCGCCGTGAGACCGAAGGGAAGGCATGCTCAAGGAATAGGGACATATTCTGTCCAATACAGGGATCGGCAGCTTCGGACTCCCTGCTTCGCTCTTGGGTCGATATGTTGCGATTCCATTCCT
This sequence comes from Imbricaverruca yamaguchii, assembly GCA_034440575.1. Classification (NCBI taxonomy): domain Eukaryota; kingdom Metazoa; phylum Arthropoda; class Thecostraca; family Neoverrucidae; genus Imbricaverruca; species Imbricaverruca yamaguchii. The sequence goes on from JAOTOL010001591.1 coordinate 385,131, forward strand.
ATATCCAGCTTTGGCCGACTTGTTGGGTGCCTGAATGTGATCTTGACAACTTGCAATCGTGGTACGGAGTATGATGAGGGCTATAGTAAGTTGTAATAACTGGCACGGATGAATGCACAATTAGCGTTAAAAAACGCAGCACATCTATGTTTGCGGGTCAGACTACCTGCCTGGGTATACTGCACCGCAGCACAGCTGTGTCTTCGAGTCAGACTATCTGCCAGCTTATACTACACCACAGCATAGCTATGCCTGCGGGTCAGGCTACCTGCCTGGGTATACTGCACCGCAGCACAGCTGTGTCTGCAAGTCAGACTATCTGCCAGCTTATACTACACCACAGCATAGCTATGCCTGCGGGTCAGGCTACCTGCCTGGGTATACTGCACCGCAGCACAGCTGTGTCTGCAAGTCAGACTACCTGCCCGGCTATACTACACCGCATCGCAACTGAGTCTGTGGGTCAGTCTACCTGCCCGGTTATACTACACCGCATCGCAACTGAGTCTGTGGGTCAGTCTACCTGCCCGGTTATACTACACCGCAGCACAGCTGTGTCTGCGGGTCAAGCTACCTCCCAGGCTGATGAGGCGGGTAAGCTAGCAGCTTTGGACCATGTCACAGCGAGCAACCGTATTACGGATTTGTACGATCCAGTCCGTCGTGTTTCCCCTCCCCCCAGCCTCAGGCTATGCAAATTGCCCAGCCAGACAGTGGAGTATCCGGGTCGGGGCTGGGGTCGGGCGGACCGCCCGGGTCGTGATCTGCGTGTGACCGCGTCACGCGTCCAGGGAGCTCTCATCGGCGACGCGTCCGAGCAGCTCTGAATAGGTGGCAATTTCCCAGTTGCACTCTTAAGCCGCTTGAGCGGCTTTCCTAAAGAGGACATGCAATATTGCAAGTGGAGCGCAGTTTCAAAAGCTTGAGCGAGAGACATCTGACAGATTTGGTGCGTGGACGGTGGATTGGGAGTGGCGTCGCACTACTATGGGGTACCCCTTTGACCTTTTGCCACTGGTCACTGGTCACCGGTCACTGATCACCGATGGTCACTGATCACAGCTTGTCACTGATCAAAGATGATTACTGATAACCACTTGCCACTGATCACCACTTGTCACTGATCCACACTCTTCACTGGTCACCAATGGTCACCGATCACAACTGGTCACTGCTCACAACTGGTCACTGATCACCGATGATCATTGATCACAACTGGCAATTAATCACAACTGGTCACTCATCACCAATGGTCACTGATCACAGCTGGTCACTAATCATCAATGGCCACTGATCACCGAGGTGTGTGTACACGTTCCTACTGTATCACAACCTCCTACATTCAATGGGAGACATCGTTGCTTAATCAAGTAGTGAGTTTTTCGTGGGTACCGTTGAGGGTGAGTAGGTTGTGTCCAGGGACGCAGTGTGATCATAGGGCGCAGACACGAAGAAGAAGTTGGTCTGCGCTCAAGAACACCGACGCGCACGAGGAAGGGTTGTGCTAAATAGTTGTAATCTGAATCTCTCCTATAGCAGTCCGAAAACTGTAGCGATGCCCTTTCCCAATCAGCTAAGGAATTTGCATTTGCCCTAGGCAATCATCGGAAGTGTATGAACTCCAGAGTGGCATCCAGGCGCGGGGACGGGGGCCATGCTACCCCTTTAGGATCCACAAATACACTAGATGAAACAATACTTTTGTGTAAAGTTCATTACCACGCAAAACCAAACAATTTCGGGCGATTCGCGTGCCGAAAGCGTTCCTTTTTCAGTTTTTATTAGGTGACGTATAGAAGGTCCTGGTTGGACCAGTAATCATGTCTCACTGTGCCATTAAGAATATATTAGCTCTCCTCCTAAAATGAAATGCGAAATGAAATGCGAAATGAAATGCGAAATGAAATGCGAAATGAAATGCGAAATGAAATGCGAAATGAAATGCGAAATGAAATGCGAAATGAAATGCGAAATGAAATGCGAAATGAAATGCGAAATGAAATGCGAAATGAAATGCGAAGTCAAACGCGAAATGAAAGGTGAAATTAAGTGTTACGTGAAATGTGAACTTAAGTATGAAATGAAAATATGGAATCTGACGTCATACGTTATTTTTCGCTCATTCCTAGCAAAATTCGGACCAAGATTTCGTCGATTTCGCGAGGAACGCGCGGACTCTGAAGAGTTATTGATGCTTTGTCTTGCGTGATCTGCTGGTAGTGCAAGCTGGTGATGCTCATGTGACGTGGGAATTAGACCACGAGTAAAATGGAAAATTCATCGACAATGTGCAGGCAATCCGACTGGTTTCAACTGCACAAGAACGCCGCTGCGCATGGTGTTGTCAGGCGCGGTGAGGTTTTTCCGAGTTAATGTCAGAACGTTACAAACGACGACAGGAATGGCTCACATAAATCGTATGCAGCGCAGTGCCTGCCAGGACGCTCTGTCGCTAGAATCCGCGGAATGTGCAACGTCATCCAGCGAAATCCGCGGAATAATTGCGACATGTGACGCACCCTTAGTCTCTATTATATTTCCATGACTCTGAGCATGGTTCATGAGCAAGAATTTATGTATGAATGGCTTCGTATCGCCAATAAGAGATACCCAACTCCCCTGCCCACCGGATCAGTACGAATAGGGTGCATACCACTCCCATAATCTGTGTGTGCGTATAGCTCACCAGTTCACAACCGTTTATAGTTTTGCACCACTTTTTGTACATTATGCGCAAGCTTCGTCTCCTAATGAATGCACTTGTTTACACGCTTTTATATATGTTGTCACGAAAGCATCTTCCCAGTGCAGGTAATGTATGAACACCAGAAAATAGGGCCTTGGCATTTTTCCATCGCTGTATTATTACCCTTCTAACCTGTCACCAGCATCCTTTACCATGACACCTAGAAACAGACTCGAGTCCTTCTACTCAAGTTTATACTACAAAATCAATGCGACAGATGGAGACGACCGGCGACAAATCGAGCGGAGACCATGACTCGAACTAAACTGCGGGAAACAAACAATGCGACGGTGCGCACATGCGTGCACCATTGTTCACTCGTTTCCCTCCAATCCTCCACACCCAGGTACAAATGCAAGGAATGCGAGTACGCACTTCGCCCACTCTGTTTCAATGCCACATATTCGAGGACGATGGACCTAATTGCCAAATTAACGGTGTCCCAAATTGGCCTTACCTAGCATTTCCCGACACGCTGGTGGGGCAGGTGCTGCACATTCGTTATTTCAATTGGCACTCTGACAGACACGACGGGACCGTGTATGTTCCACCGCCGTTGTACCCGCCTGTAAATGGTCATCGTCCCCCCCCCGTACACCAGCCAGTGTTCAGTCAGGGGGAGATGTCACTTCGCCCGTGCTTCAGAACAGCTCTTTCAGACGGGCGCTCCTGATACGTCCTTCCTTGGGACTGGGACTGGCGCTCCTGGGACGTCCTCCACTAGGAGTGGGACGAGTGCTCCTGGGATGTCCCTTCTCGTGTATCCATTTTCTGCTACCTTCGAGTCTGTGTGTCCGCATGCCAGGTCGGCCATCTTCGTCGTGCATTTTATAACGTCTGACCTGATAGACTCCGAGTGCCGTGAATAATTGTGCAAACAACCAGCATCTCAGACGTGCCAGCATCAATGCTAGTACAGAGGCGTTGATGCTGGAAGTCTCAGCTGGAGGATCTTCAGTATGCTTGACAATTTTGCATTCAGGTGAAAGGAGAGCCAATGCCACTTAATTTGTCGTTGGTTAGCTAAGGCTGTGACGGGAGCCTTACTTGGTTGCCGAATGGAGTCTCTGGAATGGAAGCTACTGCAGACAGCCCCTCTCAGACCCGCCTCTTGGTGTCGATTCGCTGATGACACGCCCATTGTCTGGCAGCGCGGACGCGGTACTTCGGACCGATTTCATCAGCACCTGAATGACTGGTGGCGCGGCATTCAATTTGCACGATAGATCGAGTGGGACGAAGCACTTCCATTCCTGGAAATTGAAGCGCAAATGACCGGAGACAGGCTCAAGACACAACTGGCTCTCAAGTCGACATGTTCCAGCATTTGCTTGCATTGTAATTCACGCCACTCAGACCCTATGACGTCAAGTGTCATCAAATGCATAGCGAAGAAGGCCAGCTTCGTATGCAGCGACAAGGCTGCAAACGTCGCAAAAGTAAAGTGTCCACGACAGGTGTTTGAAGAGGACTGACCCTGATATACTGGCGAAGCGTGTCATGAATGCAAGGCAGTCAATGGAACACCCTCCCCATTCCACCCATCAAAGCCCAGCCCTGCAATCTGGCACAAAGGTGCTTGTTCAGCGCGCCCCACGTCAAACGTGTCAGTAAGGGGACCGATGGTGCCCTTACACCCCATGGTATCTATATGGGACGCAGCTCCAAATCCACTCCAACAGAGAGGCTATTGATCGCGAAGGATGTCATTTCTAAAGAGGTCCAAGAGGGAATAGCACGTAAAACATCATGTAAATGAGGAGCTGCATTCGTAGGCGTGCCAAAAGTACCCGAGACAAGACGAAAGTACTCGAGACAAGTACCGATAAAAAGGTACTCGAGACACGACGTGCCAAAAGTTCCCGTCTGAGAGAGCACTGCAGATCTGAAGCACGGGCGAAGTGACACCTCCCCGGACTCAACACTGGCTTGTGCACTGGAGGATGTTGAACCTTCGCAGGTTAGCACAGTGGCGGTGGAACCTGTGTGGTGTTTCGTGTAGCGCGTATCGTTGATGCATAACCAACAGACAATTCCTGATTATAGATGAAGCCATGTAAAAGTGAACCCATTCTAACACATATGTGGTTCAAGTGACATGAATGATAATGTTAGCATGCGAAGCATATGCAATATTAGAGATTGGTTGTCAAAGTCCGCCGTATAAGTGGCGACTTGCCGCTTCACTCGGCCTATTGGGTCACAAAAGAGATCGGTCATCGGGGAGAAGAACATGACATTTTTACACTGTGAGAGGCGCTGACAAAAACGCCAGCTGTGACATTACTTACCCAACCAAACGGCACACGCAGAAGCGTTGCCTGAACATTCCTGGCAGCTCCGGATGGCACCCCACAGGAAAAGACTCTAAAAGAGGGGACGAAGAGATAAACCATTTGAACACGTTGCATACAAATAACAAACCGCACTGTGCGCGTCTCATGTGTAGAGGTCGGGGATGATAAAGTCCCAGCAAGTGCTCATACTCTAGAGCGTCAGCCTGGTTCCGATTGGTAAGCGAACCACACCAAGAACTTACGCTGCACCCTCTCAATGCGAGAAGTGTGGAGGGGCATCTTCTGTGTCGGTCTCTGCTGACTGCTGGCGTGCGACCCAGTCGCATCCCATGACCCAGCCGACAACAACAAGCAGACTTGGTAGCTTGTCAAAACTGGAGAGGTAGGGGGGGGGGGTGGGTTGTCGTCCGCAGCCAACCAACCCGGCAGCAGCAGCCAGGCCAGGACACTGTGTCAGGAGTGGGGGAAGGGAGGGGTCCCGACCGTAGCCAACACACTGGTGATAAGGAAGGTGATCAAAGGATCAAGGAGGTGACATCAGCAGTGTGGTGGAGGGGGGGGGGGGCGGGCTGGCTGACCGGGCGCGCACCATATGGCGCACGAGGGGCTGCCAAATCTGCTATGTTTGTGTGCAAGTCACACATGTATCGGAGAAGACGGTGCAACACAGAATGCGTGCACGGGGGAGCTGGCGGGGAGGGCGGCGCTTCAGTTCCTACAGAAATAGGGAGATACGCATTATGGCACTATTCACGATAGTTGTTAGCTTGTTATTTACATCAATTACATGCGCATAAAATAACGGGGTGGTTGCTGTATTTATTCTTCCTGGCATGCGAAAGTTCGTTCATGCAAATGGTCCTCTTGTGCTGAGACACTAACCGAATTGTTGTCGTAGAACGACGGTTGGAGAGTCGGAATTGTAAAAATTATACAATTTTGGCGGTCGTTTTCATCATTATTTTTACATTATCTCCGCCCGCCCCCCCCCCCCCATCGTAGTACTACCGGGGGACATGCCCATTGGATGTGGCATCCATAGTCCTGAGTAGCTCCACCTCCACCCCGGAGTACTGCTAGAACAATGGAAAATGTTCAATGACTGCGGGTGCCGTTTCTCCCCAGCAAACGTGTCAGGAAAGCCGTGCTCAACTGGAAAAATAGCAGCCAATAACATGATAGCACTATTGTGAACTGGAAAATTTACTGTTCTCGAGAAGAAGTCCAAATCGTCGCAATATGCCTAGCTGCTGCATTACGACCGTTACGGTTATGGCGCAATAAAGCACAGTTATTTGGTGTGATGCATCATAAGCGTAAATTCCGGTTAAAATTTCGTTGCTTTGGCGGTACGATAATCCCGCAGAACTAACGAAAGGCTCACATTTCCTCATGTATGCATTCTCGAGCCATTTGGATATTTGCTGGAACGCAACTAAGTTTACGTTCCAGCCTAATCGTGAGATTCATGTACGCAGGGTAGCTGACTGCAATTCTCGGCGACACGAAAAGGAATGTTGAAGACAGCGAGATAAAAAGAAACGCCGCAGCGAGTGATCTCTGAACACACCCGTCCGATTCCCACGATACAAACGACAGCATCCCTGTGATATATGACCGATCCCGATGCAGAGAGGGAGAGCGTGCGTTTTAGATCAACTATGAGAGCTTAGGTCAAGGTCAAGCATCTGTAATGGGTGTTTTTCCTGACCATGCTAGTTCCTAATCGCCATGCCAGTAGTATGACATTCAGCAACACAATGCGGAAATTCCGTCAAAATGAAGCAGTTAGGTCATCGTGCTGGTTGAAAGCCGCTCACCACAGGTCACTACCCTGAGTTATGGACCGAAGTCAAATGAGGTCAAGTTCGCGGCGTTTCGCACTCCAGAAACTAGTGCATCGATTAGCTGATTCAAATCGCAATATATAGCCGTCCGTCGCTCAATCTCGAAATGCGAAACTTGTGTTGCTTGTTGAAGCGAACACAGCCGAAGGTTCAATGTGTTCAAGTATGCATAACTTTGAGCATGAGACACCACTGGATTGATTTGCACGACTGAAGAAGCTGCAGTCGATGTCACTACGTTGTGCGATTTCACAAGAAATGTGTTTTCAGTTCTGCACGATACGTCTCGCGACAGAACGTGACATACCACTTGCGATACCTACAGCTTGGCAACAGAACGTGACATGCCACTTTCGGTACCTGAACCTTGGCAACAGAACGTGACACATCATGTTCGGTATCTGCATCTTGGTAACAGAACGTGATACAACACTGTCGATATCTGCAGCTTGGTGACAGAACGTGGCATACCATCCTCGTTACGTGCATCTTGGTAACAGCGACACACCACGCTTGGTACCCGCAGAATGGTCCAATTTGTCGCTCCCATTGGTGCCCGCAGAATGGTCCAATTTGTCGCTCCCATTGGTGCTGGACACTTCCTCATTTGCAGTCTATGGATGGACCTGACCAGAGACAGCCGGAACACCCCTGACAGCGGACCTGACCAGTGAGAGCCGGGACACCCCTGTCAGTGGACCTGACCAGCGAGGGCCGGGACACCCCTGACTGCGGACCTGACCAGTGAGAGCCGGGACACCCCTGACAGCGGACCTGACCAGCGAGAGCCGGGACACCCCTGTCAGCGGACCTGACCAGCGAGGGCCGGGACACCCCTGTCGGCGGACCTGACCAGCGGCAGCCGGGACACCCCTGTCAGCGGACCTGACCAGCGAGGGCCGGGACACCCCTGACAGCGGACCTGACCAGTGAGGGCCGGGACACCCTGACAGCGGACCTGACCAGCGGCAGTCGGGACACCCCTGACAGCGGACCTGACCAGCGAGGGCCTGGACACCCCGTCCCGCTACATGGCCGACGGCCGTGCTGCCGGTGCAGCTGTGTCGCTGCTGTGCGACAGCCGTGGTCAGACCAGAACCCTTGCTGTGCGCCAGCCGTGGTCGGACCAGAGCCGCTGCTGTGCGACAGCCGTTGTCGGACCAGAGCCGCTGCTGTGCGACAGCCGTGGTCGGACCAGAGCCGCTGCTGTGCGACAGCCGTGGTCGGACCAGAGCCGCTGCTGTGCGACAGCCGTGGTCAGACCAGAGCCGCTGCTGTGGACAGCCGTGGTCGGACCAGAGCCGCTGCTGTGCGACAGCCGTGGTCGGACCACAGCCGCTGCTGTGCGCCAGCCGTGGTCGGACCAGAGCCGCTGCTGTGCGACAGCCGTTGTCGGACCAGAGCCGCTGCTGTGGGACAGCCGTGGTCGGACCAGAGCCGCTGCTGTGGGACAGCCGTGGTCGGACCAGAGCCGCTGCTGTGCGACAGCCGTGGTCGGACCAGAGCCGCTGCTGTGCGACAGCCGTGGTCGGACCAGAGCCGCTGCTGTGGGACAGCCGTGGTCGGACCAGCGTCGCAGCCGGCCGTTGACACAGCGCAGCGATGGAAATAGCCGACGGCGACACGGGACTGTCGGTCGGCCCCGCCCTCTGGGGGCTCGGCTGCATGTTGGCACGCCGCTGACAGGCTGGCAGGTGGTGACCTGTGTCGTCAGTGGCATTGTCAGCGTCAGCGCCAATGTCAACGCCATTGTCAATGTCAGCGCCATTGTCAATGTCAGCGACATTGTCAGCGTCATTGTCAGCATCATTGTCAGCGCCATTGTCAGCGTCATCGTCAGCGTCATTGTCAGCGTCATTGTCAGCGTCATTGTCAGCGTCATTGTCAGCGCCATTGTCAGCGTCATCGTCAGCGTCATTGTCAGCGTCATTGTCAGCGTCATTGTCAGCATCTATGTCAGCGTCATTGTCAGCGTCATTGTCAGCATCTATGTCAGCGTCATTGTCAGCGTCATTGTCAGCATCTATGTCAGCGTCATTGTCAGCATCATTGTCAGCGTCATCGTCAGCGTCATCGTCAGCGTCATCGTCAGCGTCATTGTCAGCGTCATGTATCGTAGCGTCATTGTCAGCGTCATTGTCAGCGTCATTGTCAGCGTCATTGTCAGCGTCATTGTCAGCGTCATTGTCAGCATCTATGTCAGCGTCATTGTCAGCGTCATTGTCAGCATCTATGTCAGCGTCATTGTTAGCATCTATGTCAGCGTCATTGTCAGCATCTATGTCAGCGTCATTGTTAGCATCATTGTCAGCGTCATCGTCAGCGTCATCGTCAGCGTCATCGTCAGCGTCATTGTTAGCGTCATCGTCAGCGTCATTGTCAGCGCCATTGTCAGCGTCATTGTCAGCGTCATTGTCAGCGCCATTGTCAGCGTCATTGTCAGCGTCATTGTCAGCGTCATTGTCAGCGTCTTTGTCAGCGTCTTTGTCAGCGTCATCGTCAGCGTCTTTGTCAGCGTCTTTGTCAGCGTCATCGTCAGCGTCATTGTCAGCGTCAGTGTCAGTGCCATTGATGGTAACTGCACACCACGGCTCACAGTTACCGACCATGACCCATCACTTCGTCTGACCAAGGGGCGCCACATGGGACGTTGCCCCTCCACCACCCACAAAATCCATTGATGGTTGGCTGGTAGTCATTGATGCTTCATCCCTGTCCAGACTCGGCCGTGACGATCCCTGCTGAATGGAACGTGCCCAATCATCCATCAGCTGCCCTGGATGGCAGGTGCCCAGTCATTTATTAGTTCCTCTGAATGAGAGGTGGCGAATCGTACATCAGCTATGCCGAATGTGACGTGCCCAATCACCCAGCAGCTAGGCTGAATGAGAGGTATGAAATTGTGTACCAGTTCCGCTGAATGGTAGGTGCCAAATCATGTACCAATTTCGCTGGATGAGAGGTGATCAATCATCCTTTAACTCGGCTGAATAAGCAGTGCTCAATCATACATCAGCTCCGCTGGTAAAGTGGCCGGGGTCCACGAACGGCTAGCCATCGATCCACATCACTGGGAGCTGCACAAAATGACCCGACAGCCATACGACAGACACGGTGTCGACAGAGTATAATGTTGTCTGACGCCAGCAACGCAGCCCGGTGGGCGGACAGATTCGACAGATCCGGGCGAGTCCAATGGTCTTACGGGCGGGCGGGCGAGTCCAATGGTGGTTTGCTGGGGGAGGGTGAGTCCAAGGATGGTCTGACGGGGACGGGCGAGTCCAATGGTGGTTTGCTGGGGGAGGGTGAGTCCAAGGATGGTCTGACGGGGATGGGCGATTCCAATGGTGGTTTGCTGGGGGAGGGTGAGTCCAAGGGTGGTCCAACGGGTGGGCGAGGCCAATGGTGGTCTGACGGGTGGACGAGTCCAAGGATGGGTTGATGGGCGGACGAGTCCAGGGAAGCGGCAATTTCCGGCACCAGGCAGCGTTGTAAGACAGCCTCACGGCGCAGTAAAACCTACCCACACGACCGTCCCCATCGACCCTCATAAATCCGGTCGCGTTGCAAGTTTATTCACTGGGAAGTTATTGACGGTAGTACAAACCAGAGACACTACTATTCTGGGGATATTATCGACATCACAAGTACAGTTATTTAGTGCACTGAGGAATATGGCTGACACCCACCCCACGACCGATTTGAGCCTCATAATGCAAAGTAACCAACCCCGCCCCTCCGTGCGCTCCTGATCTGCCTGTCTCTCACCGACTAGTGAACGACGTGATGCCTGCGTGACGAGACGTGACCCCTGCGCTAAGTGAATAGCGCAGGCGTTCTCGGCGATCTTAACTGGATTCACGTGCACTTTGTTTGGCAGATAATCCACATTTCGGTAAGATCGCGGCCGGTTTTGGGTGATTATTGTCCAATGAACACGTGCCGAGTTTGTAGGAAGGTATTATTCCTACAATTTAGCTCATCTACCGAATATGGCGCGAATATATGAAAGTTGAAAACTAAAAGAATAGGTATAATGCACTATTAAAAAACAAAACAATTATTGCACACGCTACGAAAAGGTTCCCTCGGCTATTACGAAGTGCACTTTTAGGACCCATCTTGACGGTGGCTCACAGTTGCCGGCTACACCTTGACACGCAATAACTCTGTTCTTGTAGTGTGTGACTATTTGCACTACTATGTAATCTTGGTACCATACTGCGAAAGCGGGCCTCCAAAAACATTATTGAGATAGTCCAGCATCGCCAAAGAATATGACTGGACATGAATTGGAGAGGTGGACCCTTCAGGGTTCCATACTGATTCCTGTAATAATGTCAGGTACTCGGTAGATCATTAGAGAAGCTCTGCACCGTGCAGCCCCTGCAGGGGGTAAAAGATCTTGACCCAAGAGTAAAGACCCTGATGGTATATTTGGTGTATATTTGATTGTATATTTGATGGTATACTTGATGGTAAACGTGAGGTGTAATGTTTGGGCTTCTCAATCAAGTACTCTCCAGTGATAGATTTGGCCAATTATCCTGATGGTATATTTCCGGTGTATATTTGATTGTACATTTGATGGTATACTTGATGGTAAACGTGAGGTGTAATGTTTGGGCTTCTCAGCCAAATACTTTCCACTGACAGATTTCGGCAATTATCCCGAAATATGGCGAACGGTGGGAATTTCATTCCATTCATGCTTGCTTTCCCGTTAGCTTCAGAAACCGTGCCGCCCCACTTTGGCCGGATGTTGTTCAGGACCAAAGCATAACAGCACCAGGCATTCGCCGTTTAGCGGTTCCACCCCAAACATTTCACCAAGAACGACCGACGGGCTCGATCACATCTCCTGCAGCTGTTCCCCTTTGATGTCCAAAGCAACACTGATAAAGTCACCACCCGAATAAAATGACCTTCTGGAGCTGCGGGGTATCGATCCCCGTACCTCTCACATGCTAAGCGAGCGCTCTACCACTTGAGCTACAGCCCCGGCGACGGTAGCGGTTTCACTCTTGGGGTGGTACAGTGCCGTGCCGACTGACCCGACCTTCCCACGCGGAGGCCACGCCCTCCACCGGGTCACTTTCACGGGACTGGGCGGTGGTCACTACATGGACAGGCGAGTCCAGTAGACCAGTTCGGACGCCGATGCTGGAGATGCAGAGAGACTGTGTGGCGACAAAGAAGGCCAGGACGTGGATGGGGCTGGGCGAGGTCGGTGCTATGTTATGTGCAGCGTGTTGTTGTTGTTGTTGGATCCCGCACACGTTAGTCGGGTCGGCGAAATTATCATCAACAGAACCCGAGAAATTCCAGAGCACAGCATTCGTTCGCAGCGAACGTCGCCGGTCCTCTATCCGAGAGTGGGTCCTCTCTCCACTATTCGATATTCCGGCCTCATTTGAGATCAGATCACAGGGAGGAGTGAATAGTAGAGGAATAACATGCCCGTCTCCCAACAAACGATTGTGGGTTCGAGTCCCACCTATCGCTACTCTTCTCCCGCGATCAATCGGCGCGTGAGATTGGCGACGCTACATGAAGGATAGGTCGACGAATCGCAACACCAATGACCACCGAGACAAAACTGTGAAACAACAGCGAATACTTTGTGTACCGCCAGATCAAGTTATCGTTGTCGGTATCGGTATCGGATAAAAAAATAGAATTAAAATATTTTTTAAATAGTAGGATGGTCGAAAAAGTCGGATTAAAGATAGTCAACCAGTCACTGTGCGTGTCCTGGTCCAAGTATTCTGAAACATCGATATCGGATGTAACAGCCGAGACACGCCTTGTCTGCATCTGAATGTCGTGACCCGGGCACCAGAGTGTTGTTTCGAGGTGTACTAAACTACCAGCATCTAATTTGATTAGTGGCCTGTATATGTAACATGTAAGGTCAGGTCAAGTCGCTGTAGCTCATATCAAGCCTAAGATGGTTGTTAACCCATCCAAATTTGAGCTGGTATTGAAGTGGGCAAAGTGCGCGAAATCAATGTGCATTCGGAACATCAATGTGGTCACTGAATTCGAAATCGGGGTGCACAAATGTCCCAGAATACATCTGGGTCTAAACGTTTTCTGAGGTTAATCGAGGTCGGTGGTCTCCCCTCAGTTAGAGTGGGTCATGTGTAGTGACAGAGGAGTTGTCAGATCTTCAGATGGTGCAGATACAAAGAAATGAATAACAGTAGAGTCCAGCTACTTCAAATTGAAGTTCCTGTATTGAGGAATTTTACCTTTAATTACTGAATTCTAATTTCAATTGAGCTTGAATTCAATTTGAAAGCCCACTTCCTTGCACATCGTTGAAATGATGAAGCGGTGAGGTGACGACATGGGGTACTGATACGCAGTCACCGCCTCCTCGGTACCTCAGTTGGCAAGAGTGCTGGGTTCAATGTCCCGGCAACACACTACTCGGGTCGCTTCACACACTCGCTTTATTCCCCTGGCTGTAGGGGGCAGTTCGCAACCGGCCCGATAAGGCCGGGGACGGGCTACCGGGGCGGCCGTGTCGGTCCATTAACGGTAAACTCTCGGTCAAAGTTATGCCGCTCAAGTGCAACTGATGGGTCGTGTAGTGTGGTGAAGGCTTACCAAATGACCTTTTGTTGACAATGGGACCCTGGTCCATAAAACCACCTCGGCAATAATTCGGACTAAACCCTTAGCAACAGAAAACATGGCTTATCCATTACGATACTGGCACAATTCAAGCGCAAGGAGAGCAGAAGAGAGTTGAGTAGAACTGGCGTACTACCTACGTGGCCTATGTAGTCTGAGTACTGTTACCTGGTACCCCATCTTTGAGGTAAGCGTCGGTTGCGGGTGGCGGTGGATCTTTCCTGTACCCTGGTACTGTATGTACGAGGAAGAAAATAAGTTGTAGTCAGGTATGTTGTCTGTTAGTGTCAGGGTGAGAGAGGCGGTCCGTGGGTGTCGAATTTAGACAGGCGATCTGAGTTTCAGATTTATATAGTCAGCTCGTGTGTGTCAGGCTTAGAGAGGCGGTGCGTAGTGGGTGTCAAGCTGGCGGGTGGCAGGCACGGTGTCAACAGAGCGTAACGTTGTCTGAAGCCAGCAACGCAGCCCGGGAAGGCAGACAGATTCGACAGATCCGGGCGAGGCCGATGGTGGTCTGACGGGTGGGCGAGTCCAAGGGTGGTCTGACGGGTGGGCGAGTCCAAGGATGGCCTGATGGGTGGGCGAGTCCAAGGATGGCCTGATGGGTGGGCGAGTCCAAGGATGGCCTGATGGGTGGGCGAGTCCAAGGATGGCCTGACTGGCGGGCGAGTCCAAGGATGGCCTGACTGGCGGGCGAGTCCAAGGATGGCCTGATGGGTGGGCGAGTCCAAGGATGGCCTGATGGGTGGGCGAGTCCAAGGATGGCCTGATGGGCGGGCGAGTCCAAGGATGGCCTGACTGGCGGGCGAGTCCAAGGATGGCCTGATGGGTGGGCGAGTCCATTGGTGGTCTGACGGGTGGGCGAGGCCATGGGTGGTTTGATGGGCGGGGAGTCCAGGGGAACGAGCATTGCTGGCGTCAGGCAGCTTTTAATATAAGACAGCCTCACGGCACGGTAAAGCCTACCCATACGCCCGCCCTCATCGACCCTTAGGAATCTGGTCGTGTTTCAAAGTTATTCACTGGATAGTTATTGACGGTAGTACATACCAGAGACACTAATATTCTGGGGATATTATCGACATCACAAGTACAGTTATTTAGTGCACCGAGGAATATGGCTCACACCCACCCCACGACCGATTTGAGCCTCATAATGCGAAGTTACCAAACCTCCGCCCCTCCAGTACCGTGCGCTCCTGATCTGCCTGTCCCACACCGACTAGTGAACGACGTGACGCCTGCGCGACGCGACGTGACGCCCGCGTGACGCCGCGTGACGCCTGCGTGATGCGACGGCCTGCGTGACGCGACATGACGCGACGTGACGCCTGCGTGACGCGACATGACGCGACGTGACGCCTGCGTGACGCGACATGACGCGACGTGACGCCTGCGTGACGCGACGTGACGCCTGGGTGATGTGACATGACGCCTGCGTGACGCGACGTGACGCCTGCGTGACGCCTGCGTGACGCGTGACGCGACTGACGTGACGCCTGCGTGACGCGACATGACGCGACGTGACGCCTGCGTGACGCGACATGACGCGACGTGACGCCTGCGTGATGCGACATGACGCGACGTGACGCCTGCGTGACGCGACATGACGCGACGTGACGCCTGCGTGACGCGACATGACGCGACGTGACGCCTACGTGACAAAGCGTGAAGCCTGCACTAAGTGGACAGTTGGTCTCAGTGAACTTAGCTTGATTAACGTGCACTTTGTTTGGCAATTAAGCCACATTTCGGTAAGATTGCGGCCAATTTTGGCTGATTATTGTTAAATGCACATGTTGGTTGGTTATTTGGGCTTTGGGGCGCATAGACTGCGTTGGTCATACAGCGCCCATAAATGCACATGTGCTGAAGTTGTAGGAAGGTGTTATTCCTACAATTGGGCTCATCTACCGAATATGGCGCGAATATATCAAAGTTGAAAACACTAAGAATTTTTTGAATGTACTTATAAAAACAAAACAATTATTGCACACGCTACGAACAGGTTCCCTCGGCTATTACGAAGTGCACTTTCAGGACCCCTCTTGACGGTGGCTCACAGTTGCCGGCTACACCCTGGCACGCAACAACTCTGTACTTGTAGTGGGTGACTATTTGCACTACTATGTAATCTTGGTATCATACTGCGAAAGCGGGCCTCCAGCAACATTATTGAGATAGTCCAGCATCGCCAAAGAATATGATTGGGCATGAATTGGAGAGGTGGACCCTTCAGGGTTCCATATTGATTCCTGTAATAATGTCAGGTATTCGGTCGATCATTGAGAAGCTCTGCACCGTGCAGCCCCTTAGAGCATCTGACTTGGTCCGGTTATATTTGTTTTTGTGGTCGCAGTACTTCCAGTGATATATTTGGCCAATTATACTGATGGTATATTTCCGGTGTATATTTGATTTTACATTTGATGGTATACATGATGGTAAACGTGAGGTGTAATGTTTTGGCTTCTCAGCCAAATACTTTCCACTGACAGATTTCGGCAATTATCCCGAAATATGGCGAACGGTGGGAATTTCATTCCATTCATGCTTGCTTTCCCGTTAGCTTCAGAAACCGTGCCGCCCCACTTTGGCCGGATGTTGTTCAGGACCAAAGCATAACAGCACCAGGCATTCGCCGTTTAACGGTTCCACCCCAAACATTTCACCAAGAACGACCGACGGGCTCGATCACATCTCCTGCAGCTGTTCCCTTTGATGTCCAAAGCAACACTGATAAAGTCACCACCCGAATAAAATGACCCTTCTGGAGCTGCGGGGTATCGATCCCCGTACCTCTCACATGCTAAGCGAGCGCTCTACCACTTGAGCTACAGCCCCGGCGACGGTAGCGGTTTCACTCTTGGGGTGGTACAGTGCCGTGCCGACTGACCCGACCTTCCCACGCGGAGGCCACGCCCTCCACCGGGTCACTTTCACGGGACTGGGCGGTGGTCACTACATGGACAGGCGAGTCCAGTAGACCAGTTCGGACGCCGATGCTGGAGATGCAGAGAGACTGTGTGGCGACAAAGAAGGACTGGACGTGTATGGGGCTGGACGAGGTCGGTGCTATGTTATGTGCAGCGTGTTGTTGTTGTTGTTGGATGCCGCACACGTTAGTCGGATCGGTGAAATAATCATCCACAGAACCCGAGAAATTCCCGAGCACAGCATTCGTTCGCAGCGAACGTCGCCGGTCCTCTATCCGAGAGTGGGTCCTCTCTCCACTATTCGATATTCCGGCCTCATTTGAGATCAGATCACAGGGAGGAGCGAATAGTAGAGGAATATCAGGTGCCCGTCTCCCAACAAACGATTGTGGGTTCGAGTCCCACCTATCGCTACTCTTCTCCCGCGATCAATCGGCGCGTGAGATTGGCGACGCTACATGAAGGAGAGGTCGACGAATCGCAACACCAATGACCACCGAGACAAAACTGTGAAACAAAAGCGAATACTTTGTGTACCGCCAGGTCAAGTTATCGTTGTCGGTATCGGTATCGGATTAAAAAAATAAAAAATGTTTTAAAAATAGTAGGATGGTCGAAAAAAGTCGGATTAAAGATAGTCAACCAGTCACTGTGCGTGTCCTGGTCCAAGTATTCTGAAACATCGATATCAGGATGTAACAGCCGAGACACGCCTTGTCTGCATCTGAATGTCGTGACCCGGGCACCAGAGTGTTGTTTCGAGGTGTACTAAACTACCAGCATCTAATTTGATTAGTGGCCTGCATATGTAACATGTAAGGTCAGGTCAAGTCGCTGTAGCTCATATCAAGCCTAAGATGGTTGTTAACCCATCCAAATTTGAGCTGGTATTGAAGTGGGCAAAGTGCGCGAAATCAATGTGCATTCGGAACATCAATGTGGTCACTGAATTCGAAATCGTGGCGCACAAATGTCCCAGAATACATCTGGGTCTAAACGTTTTCTGAGGTTAATCGAGGTCGGTGGCCTCCCCTCAGTTAGAGTGGGTCATGTGTAGTGACAGAGGAGTTGTCAGATCTTCAGATGGTGCAGATACAAAGAAATGAATAACAGTAGAGTCCAGCTACTTCAAATTGAAGTTCCTGTATTGAGGAATTTTACCTTTAATTAACTGAATTCTAATTTCAATTGAGCTTGAATTCAATTTGAAAGCCCTCTTCACTTCCTTGCACATCGTTGAAATGATGAAACGGTGAGGTGACGACATGGGGTACTGATACGCAGTCACCGCCCCCTCGGTACCTCAGTTGGCAAGAGTGCTGGTTTCAATGTCCCGGCAACACACTACTCGGGTCGCTTCACACACTCGCTTTATTCCCCTGGCTGTAGGGGGCAGTTCGCAACCGGCCCGATAAGGCCGGGGACGGGCTACCGGGGCGGCCGTGTCGGTCCATTAACGGTAAACTCTCGGTCAAAGTTATGCCGCTCAAGTGCAACTGATGGGTCGTGTAGCGTGGTGAAGGCTTACCAAATGACCTTTTGTTGGCAATGGGACCCTGGTCCATACAACCACCTCAGCAATAATTCCGACTAAACCCTTAGCAACAGAACACATGGCTTATCCATTACGATACTGGCACAATTCAAGCGCAAGGAGAGCAGAAGAGAGTTGAGTAGAAGTGGCATACTACACGTGGCCTACGTAGTCTGAGGACTGTTACTCCGCCTGGTACCCCATCTTTGAGGTAAGTCTCCCCCCGGACTTTTTTTATCAAAAAAAATTTTCCCTAAATGCCCGGTTTAAAAAAGGGGGGCGTTTGTGGCGGATTAAAAAAGGGGGTGTGAGTTTAAAATTTAAAAAGGCCCCCCCCGGCCCCCGGGGAGAGAGGGGGGGGGGGGGGGGGGGGGTTAGAAAAAAGTGGTTCGTCGTCAGGTACTGGGGTCGGAATACTGTTACCTGGTACCCCATCTTTGAGGTAAGTCTCTTCCTGGTACTGTATGTACGAGGAAGAAAATAAGTTGTAGTCAGGTATGTTGTCTGTTAGTGTCAGGGTGAGAGAGGCGGTCCGTGGGTGTCGAATTTAGACAGGCGATCTGAGTTTCAGATTTATATAGTCAGCTCGTGTGTGTCAGGCTTAGAGAGGCGGTGCGTAGTGGGTGTCAAGCTGGCGGGTGGCAGGCACGGTGTCAACAGAGCGTAACGTTGTCTGAAGCCAGCAACGCAGCCCGGGAAGGCAGACAGATTCGACAGATCTGGGCGAGGCCGAGGGTGGTCTGACGGGTGGGCGAGTCCAAGGATGGTCTGACGGGTGGGCGAGTCCAAGGGTGGTCTGACGGGTGGGCGAGTCCAAGGATGGCCTGATGGGTGGGCGAGTCCAAGGGTGGTCTGACGGATGGGCGAGTCCAAGGATGGCCTGACTGGCGGGCGAGTCCAAGGGTGGTCTGACGGGTGGGCGAGTCCAAGGGTGGTCTGACGGGTGGGCGAGTCCAAGGATGGTCTGACGGGTGGGCGAGTCCAAGGATGGTCTGACGGGTGGGCGAGTCCAAGGATGGTCTGACTGGCGGGAAAGTCCGAGGATGGCCTGATGGGTGAGCGAGTCCATTGGTGGTCTGACGGATGGTTGAGACCAAGGGTGGTTTAATGGGCGGAGAGTCCAGGGGAACGAGCATTGCTGGCGTCAGACAGCTTTTAATATAAGACAGCCTCACGTCACGGTAAATAAAGCCTACCCATACGCCCGACCTCATCGACCCTTAGGAATCTGGTCGTGTTTCAAAGTTATTCACTGGATAGTTATTGACGGTAGTACATACCAGAGACACTAATATTCTGGGGATATTATCGACATCACAAGTACAGTTATTTAGTGCACCGAGGAATATGGCTCACACCCACACCACGACCGACTTGAGCCTCATAATGCGAAGTTACCAACTCTCGCCCCTCCAGTACCGTGCGCTCCTGATCTGCCTGTCCCACACCGACTAGTGAACGACGTGACGCCTGCGCGACGCGACGTGACGCCTGCGTGACGCGACATGACGCGACGTGACGCCTGCGTGACGCGACATGACGCGACGTGACGCCTGCGTGACGCGACATGACGCGACGTGACGCCTGCGTGACGCGACATGACGCGACGTGACGCCTGCGTGACGCGACGTTACGCCTGCGTGACGCGACGTGACGCCTGCGTGACGCGACGTGACGCCTGCGTGACGCGACGTGACGCCTGCGTGACGCGACATGACGCGACGTGACGCCTGCGTGACAAAGCGTGAAGCCTGCACTAAGTGGACAGTTGGTCTCAGTGAACTTAGCTTGATTAACGTGCACTTTGTTTGGCAATTAAGCCACATTTCGGTAAGATTGCGGCCAATTTTGGCTGATTATTGTTAAATGCACATGTTGGTTGGTTATTTGGGCTTTGGGGCGCATCGACTGCGTTGGTCATACAACGCTCATAAATGCACATGTGCTGAAGTTGTAGGAAGGTATTATTCCTACAATTGGGCTCATCTACCAAATATGGCGCGAATATATCAAAGTTGAAAACACTAAGAATTTTTCCAATGTACTTATAAAAACAAAACAATTATTGCACACGCTACGAACAGGTTCCCTCGGCTATTACGAAGTGCACTTTCAGGACCCCTCTTGACGGTGGCTCACAGTTGCCGGCCACACCCTGTCACGCAACAACTCTGTACTTGTAGTTGGTGACTATTTGCACTACTATGTAATCTTGGTATCATACTGCGAAAGCGGGCCTCCAGCAACATTATTGAGATAGTCCAGCATCGCCAAAGAATATGATGGGACATGAATTGGAGAGGTGGACCCTTCAGGGTTCCATACTGATTCCTGTTATAATGTCAGGTATTCGGTCGATCATTAGAGAAGCTCTGCACCGTGCAGCCCCTGCAGGGGTTAGAGCATCTGACTGCACGGTCAGATACCCTTATGGTATATTTCCGGTGTATATTTGATTGTATATTTGATGGTATACTTGATGGTAAACGTGAGGTGTAATGTTTGGGCTTCTCAGTCAAGTACTCTCCAGTGATATATTTGGCCAATTATACTGATGGTATATTTCCGGTGTATATTTGATTTTACATTTGATGGTATACATGATGGTAAACGTGAGGTGTAATGTTTTGGCTTCTCAGCCAAATACTTTCCACTGACATATTTCGGCAATTATCCCGAAATATGGCGAACGGTGGGAATTTCATTCCATTCATGCTTGCTTTCCCGTTAGCTTCAGAAACCGTGCCGCCCCACTTTGGCCGGATGTTGTTCAGGACCAAAGCATAACAGCACCAGGCATTCGCCGTTTAGCGGTTCCACCCCAAACATTTCACCAAGAACGACCGACGGGCTCGATCACATCTCCTGCAGCTGTTCCCCTTTGATGTCCAAAGCAACACTGATAAAGTCACCACCAGAATAAAATGACCCTCTGGAGCTGCGGGGTATCGATCCCCGTACCTCTCACATGCTAAGCGAGCGCTCTACCACTTGAGCTACAGCCCCGGCGACGGGGGCGGTTTCACTCTTGGGGTGGTACAGTGCCGTGCCGACTGACCCGACCTTCCCACGCGGAGGCCACGCCCTCCACCGGGTCACTTTCACGGGACTGGGCGGTGGTCACTACATGGACAGGCGAGTCCAGTAGACCAGTTCGGACGCCGATGCTGGAGATGCAGAGAGACTGTGTGGCGACAAAGAAGGACTGGACGTGGATTGGGCTGGGCGAGGTCGGTGCTATGCTATGTGCAGCGTGTTGTTATTGTTGTTGGATGCCGCACACGTTAGTCGGGTCGGTGAAATAATCATCCACAGAACCCGAGAAATTCCAGAGCACAGCATTCGTTCGCAGCGAACGTCGCCGGTCCTCTATCCGGGAGTGGGTCCTCTCTCCACTACTCGATATTCCGGCCTCATTTGAGATCAGATCACAGGGAGGAGCGAATAGTAGAGGAATAACGTGCCCGTCTCCCAACAAACGATTGTGGGTTCGAGTCCCACCTATCGCTACTCTTCTCCCGCGATCAATCGGCGCGTGAGATTGGCGACGCTACATGAAGGAGAGGTCGACGAATCGCAACACCAATGACCACCGAGACAAAACTGTGAAACAAAAGCGAATACTTTGTGTACCGCCAGGTGAAGTTATCGTTGTCGGTATCGGTATCGGATTAAAAAATAAAAACATGTTTTAAAAATAGTAGGATAGTCGAAAAATAGTCCGATTAAAGATAGTCAACCAGTCACTGTGCGTGTCCGGGTCCAAGTATTCTGAAACATCGATATCGGGTGTAACAGCCGAGACACGCCTCGTCTGCATCTGAATGTCGTGACCCGGGCACCAGAGTGTTGTTTCGAGGTGTACTAAACTACCAGCATCTAATTTGATTAGTGGCCTGCATATGTAACATGTAAGGTCAGGTCAAGTCGCTGTAGCTCATATCAAGCCTAAGATGGTTGTTAACCCATTCCAAATTTGAGCTGGTATTGAAGTGGGCAAAGTGCGCGAAATCAATGTGCATTCGGAACATCAATGTGGTCACTGAATTCGAAATCGGGGTGCACAAATGTCCCAGAATACATCTGGGTCTAAACGTTTTCTGAGGTTAATCGAGGTCGGTGGCCTCCCCTCAGTTAGAGTGGGTCATGTGTAGTGCCAGAGGAGTTGTCAGATCTTCAGATGGTGCAGATACAAAGAAATGAATAACAGTAGAGTCCAGCTACTTCAAATTGAAGTTCCTGTATTGAGGAATTTTACTTTTAATTACTGAATTCTAATTTCAATTGAGCTTGAATTCAATTTGAAAGCCCCACTTCCTTGCACATCGTTGAAATGGTGAAACGGTGAGGTGACGACATGGGGTACTGATACGCAATCACCGCCACCCCGGTAGCTCAATTGGTAAGAGTGCTGGTTGCTATCCATGTCCCGGCAGCACACGGCTCGGGTCGCTTCGCACACTCGCTTTGTTCCCCTGGCTGTATGGGGGCAGTTCGCAACCGGCCCGATAAGGCCGGGGACGGGCTACCGGGGCGGCCGTGTCGGTCCATTAACGGTAAACTCTCGGTCAAAGTTATGCCGCTCAAGTGCAACTGATGGGTCGTGTAGCGTGGTGAAGGCTTACCAAATGACCTTTTGTTGGCAATGGGACCCTGGTCCATACAACCACCTCAGCAATAATTCCGACTAAACCCTTAGCAACAGAACACATGGCTTATCCATTACGATACTGGCACAATTCAAGCGCAAGGAGAGCAGAAGAGAGTTGAGTAGAAGTGGCATACTACCTACGTGGCCTACGTAGTCTGAGTACTGTTACCTGGTACCCCATCTTTGAGGTAAGTCTCTTCCTGGTACTGTATGTTGGTGCATACTGTATGTTGGAAGAGAATAAGTTTTAGTCAGGTATGTTGTCCGTTAGTGTCAGGGTGAGATAGGCGGTCCGTGTGTGTCGAATTTAGACAGGCGATCTGAGTTTCAGATTTATATAGTCAGCTCGTGTGTGTCAGGCTTAGAGAGGCGGTGCGTTGTGGGTGTCAAGCTGGCGGGTGGCAGGCACGGTGTCAACAGAGCGTAACGTTGTCTGAAGCCAGCAACGCAGCCCGGGAAGGCAGACAGATTCGACAGATCCGGGCGAGGCCGAGAGTGGTCTGACGGGTGGGCGAGTCCAAGGGTGGTCTGACGGGTGGGCGAGTCCAAGGATGGCCTGACGGGTGGGCGAGTCCAAGGATGGCCTGATGGGTGGGCGAGTCCAAGGATGGCCTGATGGGTGGGCGAGTCCAAGGATGGCCTGATGGGTGGGCGAGTCCAAGGGTGGTCTGACGGGTGGGCGAGTCCAAGGATGGCCTGATGGGTGGGCGAGTCCAAGGATGGCCTGACTGGCGGGCGAGTCCAAGGGTGGTCTGACTGGCGGGAAAGTCCGAGGATGGCCTGATGGGTGAGCGAGTCCATTGGTGGTCTGACGGATGGTTGAGACCAAGGGTGGTTTGATGGGCGGAGAGTCCAGGGGAACGAGCATTGCTGGCGTCAGGCAGCTTTTAATATAAGACAGCCTCACGGCACGGTAAAGCCTACCCATACGCCCGCCCTCATCGACCCTTAGGAATCTGGTCGTGTTTCAAAGTTATTCACTGGATAGTTATTGACGGTAGTACATACCAGAGACACTAATATTCTGGGGATATTATCGACATCACAAGTACAGTTATTTAGTGCACCGAGGAATATGGCTCACACCCACCCCACGACCGACTTGAGCCTCATAATGCGAAGTTACCAACTCCCGCCCCTCCAGTACCGTGCGCTCCTGATCTGCCTGTCCCACACCGACTAGTGAACGAGGTGACGCCTGCGTGACGCGACATGACGCGACGTGACGCCTGCGTGACGCGACATGACGCGACGTGACGCCTGCGTGACGCGACATGACGCGACGTGACGCCTGCGTGACGCGACGTGACGCCTGCGTGACAAAGCGTGAAGCCTGCACTAAGTGGACAGTTGGTCTCAGTGAACTTAGCTTGATTAACGTGCACTTTGTTTGGCAATTAAGCCACATTTCGGTAAGATTGCGGCCAATTTTGGCTGATTATTGTTAAATGCACATGTTGGTTGGTTATTTGGGCTTTGGGGCGCATCGACTGCGTTGGTCATACAACGCTCATAAATGCACATGTGCTGAAGTTGTAGGAAGGTATTATTCCTACAATTGGGCTCATCTACCGAATATGGCGCGAATATATCAAAGTTGAAAACACTGTAAGAATTTTCCGAATGTACTTTTAAAAACAAAACAATTATTGCACACGCTACGAACAGGTTCCCTCGGCTATTACGAAGTGCACTTTCAGGACCCCTCTTGACGGTGGCTCACAGTTGCCGACTACACCCTGGCACGCAACAACTCTGTACTTGTAGTGGGTGACTATTTGCACTACTATGTAATCTTGGTACCATACTGCGAAAGCGGGCCTCCAGCAACATTATTGAGATAGTCCAGCATCGCCAAAGAATATGACTGGACATGAATTGGAGAGGTGGACCCTTCAGGGTTCCATATTGATTCCTGTAATAATGTCAGGTACTCGGTCGATCATTAGAGAAGCTCTGCACCGTGCAGCCCCTGCAGGGGTTAGAGCATCTGACTGCACGGTCAGATGCCCTGATGGTATATTTCCGGTGTATATTTGATTGTATATTTGATGGTATACTTGATGGTAAACGTGAGGTGTAATGTTTGGGCTTCTTAGTCAAATACTCTCCAGTGATAGATTTGGCCAATTATACTGATGGTATATTTCAGGTGTATATTTGATTGTACATTTGATGGTATACTTGATGGTAAACGTGAGGTGTAATGTTTGGGCTTCTCAGTCAAGTACTCTCCAGTGATAGATTTGGCCAATTATCCTGAAATATGGTGAATTGTGGGAATTCCAGTCCATTCATACTTGCTTTCCCGTTAACTTCAGAAACCGTGCCGCCCCACTTTCGCCGGATGTTGTGAAGGACGAAGCCATAACAGCACCAGGCATTCGCCGTTTAGCGGTTCCACCCCAAACATTTCACCAAGAACGACCGACGGGCTCGATCACATCTCCTGCAGCTGTTCCTCTGTGATGTCCAAATCAGCCCAAATAAAGTCACCACCCGAGTAAAACGGTGCTACTGGAGCTGCGGGGTATCGATCCCCGTACCTCTCACATGCTAAGCGAGCGCTCTACCACTTGAGCTACAGCCCCGGCGACGGTAGCGGTTTCACTCTTGGGGTGGTACAGTGCCGTGCCGACTGACCCGACCTTCCCACGCGGAGGCCACGCCCTCCACCGGGTCACTTTCACGGGACTGGGCGGTGGTCACTCCATGGACAGGCGAGTCCAGTAGACCAGTTCGGACGCCGATGCTGGAGATGCAAGAGAGACTGTGTGGCGACAAAGAAGGACTGGATGTGTATCAGGCTGGACGAGGTCGGTGCTATGTTCCGTACAGCTTGTTGTTGTTGTTGTTGGATCCCGCACACGTCAGTCGGGTCGGCGAAGTATCATCCGCAGAACCCGAGAACGTCCCAAGCACAACATTCGCTCGCAGGGAATGTCGCCAGTCCTCTATCCGAGAGTAGGCTTTCCCTCCACCACTCAATATCCCGTCCTCATTTAAGATAAAATAACAGGGGGAGCGAGTAGTATACGGGTAGGGTGCCCGTCTCAAACAGACGATTGTGGGTTCGAGTCCCACCTGTCGCTACTTTTCTCCCGCGATCAATCGGCGCGAGAGTTTGGAGACGCTATGTAACAGAAAGGTCGACGAATCGCAACACCAATGACCACCGATACAAAACTGCGAAGCAAAAACGAATACATTGCGCACCGCCAGGCCAATTTATCGTTATCGGTGTCGGTATCGGATTAAAAATAGTCAACCATTCACTGTGCATGTCCTAGTCAAAGCATTCCGAAACATCGATATCAGGAGTAACAGCCGAGATGTGCCTGTATCTGAAGGTCCTGACTCGGGCACTAGAATGTTGTTTTGAGATGTACTAAACTACCAGCATCTAATTTGATTAGTGGCCTGTATATGTAACATGTAAGGTCAGGTCAAGTCGTTGTAGATCATATCAAGCCTAAGATGGTTATTAAAGCTTCCGAATTTTAGCTGGCTCTGAAGTGGGCAAACTGCACGAAATCAACATGCATCCGGTATGTCAATGTGGTCACTGAATTCGAAATAGGGGTGCACAAATGTCCCAGAATGCATTTGGGTCAAAACGTTGTCTGCTGTTAATCGAGGTCGGTGACCTCCCCTCAGTTAGAGTGGGTCATGTGTGGTGGTGTCAGAGGAGTTGTCCGTTCTTCAGTTGGTGCAATTTCAAGGAAATGACTATGAGCAGAGTCCAGCTACTTCAAATTGAAGTTCCTGTATTCAGGAATTTTATTTTTAATTAACTGAATTCGAATTTCGATTGAGCTTGAATTCAACTTGAATGCCCTCCGTTCACTTCTTTGTACATCGTTGAAATGGTGGAACGGTGAGATGAGGACATGGGGTACTGATACGCAATCACCGCCGCCCCGGTAGCTCAATTGGTAAGAGTGCTGGTCGGTATCCATGTCCCGGCAACACACGGCTCGGGTCGCTTCGCACGCTCGTTTTGGCCCCCTGGCTGTATGGGGGCAGTTCGCAACCGGCCCGATAAGGCCGGGGACGGGCTACCGGGGCGGCCGTGTCGGTCCATTAACGGTCAACTCTCGGTCAAAGTTATGCCGCTCAAGTGCAACTGATGGGTCGTGTAGTGTGGTGAAGGCTTACGAAATGACCTTTTGTTGGCAATGGGACCCTGGTCCATAAAACCACCTCAGCAATAATTCACACGAAACCCTTGGCAACAAAAAGCATGGCTTATCCATTACGATACTGGCACAATTCAAGCGCAAGGAGAGCAGAAGAGAGTTGAGTAAAAGTGGCGTACTACGTGGCCTACGTATTATGAGGACTGATACTTCGCCTGGTGCCCCATCTTTGAGGTAAGTCTCTCCCTGGTACTTTATGTCATCAGGTAAGTTGTCCATTAGTGCCAGGTTGAGATAGGGGGTCCATGTGTGTCGAATTCAGACAGGTGGTCTGAGTTTCAGATTTAGACAGGCAGCCCGCGTGTCTCAGGCTTAGAGAGGCGGTGCGTAGTGGGTGTCAAGCTTCGACAGGTGATTCGTAGGTGTCAGGTTAGCACAGGCGTGGCCGGTCGGACATTTCTCTGGCCATTCCGGTGACAAGTATGGGGCATTTTCGCAATAGTCCTTACTTTTCACAATGCCTAGCCTGGCGCTCGCCGGGCATTTCCGGAAGGCCCGGTCTCCGACACTGCTGCGTTGTGGCCTAATCGGTCAACTGGACCAGTTCACACCGGGCGGTGCATTAGTCGCAGCAGCGGCCATTTTCCGCTGGAGGTGCCTGGTGCTGTCAGACGTGGGCCGAACAAGAGGTCGCCGATCCTGAGCACCGAGCGTGTGCCACACAGAAGTGGCGTCTTGGGCGTCCCGGGCTGCATCGACGAGTGGTGGCACAACAGCGAAACAGAACCGCCGGCATGGATAACAGAAACGGACCGGTGCCGACGATCATGTGCCAGGCTGGCAAGTAGCACTGGCGGTGCTACGAGTGCAGTGGATGTGTACGTGGGTAAACCAGGCACTGGAAATGAATGGAACTGCTCCAAACCAAGTGTGGTCAGAAGCAATGAGTTAGTTGTTAGAGGTGTGCGGATTGCTTCGAGTGGCATCTCTATCGCTGGACTAACCTAAGAAGTCTCGTATATCTAACAGATGAACACGTTTTGCTGGGATTGTTCTGTTGAAAGGACCCAAGACATATAAATTAACGCTTTCCACGCCATTCCCCAAGAGGAAGGGCATATCACACGTTTTACATATAATAACTCTTAGGACCTCAACGTGGCCGAAGATGAACAAATAGGCTGTCATATGAGTTCTACACGAAACAGCCTACATTACGAACACGGTGGCATACTGGCACCCCCCTTCACATTCACATATTGGCATACCAATAACATCGACCCGTGTCACTGACATTTATTCTTCGAAAGTTGGCCTTCAAACCTGAGTTTGACCTCACCTGACCTATCATGTGTTGTACCTTCTTACTGTGATCAATATCAATATGACCCCTTGACCCAAGCCGGCCGAGCCCGCAGGCACCCCAGGCCAGAGCCCAGGCCGCCAGCCCGAAGCGACTCGCCACTTGACCCATGTCAACGTATCCGAGACGCCGCGACACCATGTACCCAAGACGATGTGCCCCGAGACGGCGTGATACCCGAGACGATGTGCCCCCAGACGGCGTGATACCCGAGACGGCGTGATACCCGAGACGGCGTGATACCCGAGACGATGTGCCCCGAGACGGCGTGATACCCGAGACGATGTGCCCCAGACGGCGTGATACCCGAGACGATGTGCCCCGAGACGGCGTGATACCCGAGACGATGTGCCCCAGACGGCGTGATACCGGCGATTACCCAAGACAACGTGACCTAACCTGCCCGAGACGACGCGACCCAACGTACCCGAGACGACGTAGCCCAGTATACCCAAGACGACTTAACCCAGTGCACCCGAGACGACGCAACCCAACGTACCCGAGACGTTACGACACAACGTACCCAAGACGACTTAACCCAGTGCACCCGAGACGACGCAACCCAACGTAACTGAGACGGCGCGACACAACGTACCAGACCCTACGCGACATAGCGTGCCCAAGGAGCAGCTCGACCCGGCCAGGACCGCACAGCAAGGTGCACGTGCGGACACCATGTACGGTGCCGGTGATCATGGCGGCACAGGAACGTGCCGGACCGGCTACGGACTCCCAGTTCGCCCGCCCCGGTGCTTTGTTCCATGACTGCTCGTTGTTCGGCTTGACGGGTGGTGCTAATTTCGTGATTACGTTGAGAATGAGAGTTATTCAAAATGACAAGAGTTACTCGTTCGTAGGGAGGAAAGAATGCAGTGTTTATCTACACGCCATGCTGTGTGTAGTGTATATCCACACGCCAAAAGGCGAGCCGCTTGTAGAGTGTAGTCTACACATACACGCCAAGGGGCGGGCCGCTTGTATTGAGTAGTGTATATCTAAACGCCAAGAGGCCCGCCGCTTGTAGTGTGTAGTGTACACATAAACGCCAAGAGACGGGCCGCTTGTAGTGCATAATGCACACATACACGCCAGGCGGGCGTGTATGTACACATACACGCCAGGAGGCGGGCCGCTTGTAGTGTGTAGTGTACACATACACGCCAAGAGGCGGGCCGCTTGTAGTGTGTAGTGTACACATACACGCCAAGAGGCGGGCCGCTTGTAGTGTGTAGTGTCACAACCAGAGGCGCCGCTTGTAGTTTATGATAGAGCTACTTATTGTAGTGTGAATATACGAGAGTGGGCCGCTTGTGTATAATGCCACAACACGCCAGAGGCGACCGCTTTTGTATGTACATTAAACGCCAAGGGGCGGATCGCTTGCAATGCACAATGTACAGATACACACCAAGAGGCGAGCTGCTTGTAGTGTATAGTGCACACATACACACCAAGAGGCGGGCCGCTTGTAGTGTGTAGTGCACACATACACGCCAATAGGTGGGCTGCTTGTCTTGTGTCATAACGCGTTGGTCACGTGACTGTGCCTGCCCTGCGACGGGGTCGAATATTCGTCGGAGCCGGACGAGTTGCCGTTCTCCTATTATTATTTTTTAAATTTCGTTCCTGAATCCGGCACGACCACCGCGCTCCTCGGCTTTGTTAATTGTAGACTCATTGTTAGTTCGTTGTTTCTTCATTCTAATAGTATTATGGTATGGTAAGTATGTGGATGGTGACAGCATGCGCATTCTGATAGTACCTTGGTATAGTAAGTACATACGTACCCGGAGGGCTCACATACGTACCCGGGCCTCTCACATACGGAGGGCCTCTCACATACGTACCCCGGAGGGCCTCTCACATACGTACCCCGGAGGGCCTCTCACATACGTACCCGGAGGGCCTCTCACATACGTACCCCGGAGGGCCTCTCACATACGTACCCCGGAGGGCCTCTCACATACGTACCCCGGATTGCCTCTCACATACGTACCCCGGAAGGCCTCTCACATAGGTAACCCGGAGCGGGGATTCCCCTCATACGCTTCCAGAAACTACTGAAGCTAGGTGTACACATTTCTGGAGGGTAATTACGGATGTGGTGAACCTTCTGCGGTGTAAAGTGTAGGCGAGTTCTTCTCCTGGCTAGTGATAGTCTAGGGTTCGCCTCGCTTACGCGAAAATTGGTTCTCAAATCCAACAATCTCTCCCGTCCTTGCATTGACCGGGCGAATATCCAAACGATGGCAGCTTGTGATACAACGGCTTTAGACGAGGCCAATGGGCAGACACCGAAGCGAGTCTCTGGGCAGTTTGAGACCTGCTGGTTCCGGTCAGCTCACCTCTGCTGTTGTTCACGTCCTTCGGGTCACACCTTCCGCTCAGCCGCGTCTGCCTGACCAGGGCCGGTCGCGGGCTGCTCGGCCACACCTATCACGGGCCATTCGCGTGCCGAAAGTCGGAGGGAGGGGCTCGGTCGAATACTCCGACCAGCCGCATGCCCTACGTGGTGGTCAGCCGCTACCACCGCCACTGGCGACACCCCACGTGGCAGTAGAATGCCAGCATGTACACTGGCACATTAGGAGACGGACGGACGGCCGCCGTCCCGTCGGAGCTCACCAAGCAAAACACCGCCGCCACAGCCGCCGCTCGAGGCGTCAGCTGCCGACGTCAGCGTCAGCCGGCGCCGGCCGACCGGCGACGGAGCCGACCAAGCCAAACACCGCCGCCACAGTCGCCGCTCGAGGCGTCAGCTGCCGACGTCAGCGTCAGCCGGCGCCGGCCGACCGGCGACGGAGCCGACTAAGCAAAACACAGCCGGGCCACAGCCGCCGCTCGGGGCGTCAGCTGCTGACGTCAGCGTCAGCCGGCGCCGGCCGACCGGCGACGGAGCCGACCAAACAATACAGCCGGGCCACAGCCGCCGCTTGAGGTATCAGCTGGTGACGTCAGCGTCAGCCAGCGCCGGCCAACCGGCGACACATGGCAGCAGCCGTAGTTATGCCATTTGACACATTGCTAAGCATGGACGCAAAGTTGACTTCATTGTAAAAGCTAACCTTAGGTCTATGCCTCCAGAGCCGCATGAGGTCGATATCTACCAACGCGCCGCGTCGTCTAGTCACCGCGCCGACGAAAACTTTGTGACCTTGTGCTGTGGCGGCCCGGCAGGCGACCTTGCTCCTATATTTATTGACGGATTATAGAAGCTTTGCATCGCGTGTACGTATCAATTTCCCTGCGGTGGTAGCAACTACGGGAACAGCCTGCCGAAAACATGCGTCATTTATTGAAAAAGCAAACCTGTAGTAACTAACAGCAAATGTGTGAGGTTGACAAGACACACCTAGACTTGGCAGCTTCTTTGAGTTTTAGGCTGCGTCATCTACCGTGTTTAATCCAACCACGTGCGTGATTCTTTTCCAGCTGATGGTTTGTTCCTATGCGATGCAATCAGGTTAAATTAAGCGAAATGAGAAATATCGGTGTAAGCGAGTAGCGAGATCAGTTTCTGGCTCTATCTGTGATAACCTGCGGTGTGTGCGACTGAGGTGCCATCTGACGCTGTCATTTCGTGCATCCTGCGGCTGCCCAGCCGACGTCGGCCGAGCTCAACGGACGCTGTTCATACGTTGGCGGCAACGACCACTACAGAAACTTTACCGCGGATTTTGCACAAAAAGTTGAAACGTTGAACGTTGAAACCAACGAAACGTTGGCTGAAAATACTTCAGGTCGATTGATTTCATGCTACGGCATAGAACCAAATCCCCTCACTACCACCGCAGTCGATGGAGAACCCCCTCCAAACCAACGGCGGTGGAGACAGATGACTGGCTACTCTGATCAGAGCAATAGAGACTGAAAACTGGATACTCACGGACGACAATGTCCATAGAGACAATAGAGCACTAGAGAGCAATATGATCGCAATAGAGAGCAATAGAGACGCAATAGAACACAATAGAGACTCAATAGACAGCAATAGAGACGAAATAGAGAGCAATAGAGAGGCAATTTAGATCAAAAGAGAGCAATAGAAACGCAATAGAGAGCAATATAGATGCAACAGAGAGAAATGCAGACGAGATAGAGAGCACTAGAAAGCAATGGAGACGCAATACAGAACAATAGAGTCACAGAGCCGATCAACAGGAGCAAAATTGAATCTTTTTTTTTTTTTAAATTTAGTCCGAGTTGTTGCTGGGGTGGCTTTAGGAACCAGGGTTCTATTGCTAAGTAGAGCTTGTTGCGTGAACCCTGGCCCCACCACCCGATCCACGAATTCCAGTTCAACGGCAGGATTTTGATCGAAAGTTGCCGAAACGTGCCGTCAATACACCGACACGGCCGCCCGGTAGCTCGTCCCCGGCCTTATCGGGCCAGCTGCCAACTGACACTCCCGGCCGGGGGCTAAATGCGAGCGCCCAAAGCGACTCGAACCCTGTGTTGCCAGGACGGGGGAGACCAGTGCAGGCCAGCGCTCTAACCAACTGAGCTACGGGGGCGGCAAATCTTCTGTTGGAGAACGAAACAACCGTTCCACTACACACCGCAACCAAAAGGCCAAGACTTTGTACCAGGTTCAACTTCGGCGCGGCTTCGAACGTCCCCAGGGCGTCCCAACACCCCGCGAGCGACAACAACCTCTGGAGATGAATAAGCAGGCGGATCTGAATGTTGCCACCCTCTGCAGGCACGTGCGGATGCCGGGGAACAACCAAATCAACATTGAAGCGGCACATTCACAACGCCACGCGCCACCACAAAGCACGTGATTTCCTGTTAGTCTACACTCCGCCACGCTATTTAATGTGAAATGGAGCTACCTGTGAGACGTTCCGAATGCGATATATGGCGCCGGTTATTATGGACTGCGCCGTGAATGTCCGGAGATTATCTGGAAAAAAGTGTACGATGCCACTAATAAGCAACTGTGTTGTCATCCTTACTTTCACAGGCACCCTTAATGTCAAGCATGTGCAAAAGTAGCCTGAGCTGGATTCGTTCCATTGTTCGATCAATTTCCAGTCACCATCAAAACTGTATGTATTCCGAATATTTGCATATACTATCCATGATCTAACTATGGATCTGTCATTTGTGGTCGCATTCAGCCACCGTCCATCCACCTGTATCTTCATTCTTACGAAGATCAAAAGGTACCTAGATCATCCTACGGACCCATTATGTAGGTATATATGGCGCACAATAGTCCACATATAAAGTGAGCCAGATGGAACTGTTAGCTTGCGATCTGATGAGAGAATGCAGTCAGCAGTGCAAGGCATGATTGCAATTGTTGTTGTTCAGGAAAACAATAACACGCAAGGAAAACAAACACACAACAAGCATTGTTGTGTGACATACATGATTTGACTGTGACATGCTGGGTGGCCTGCATGTTTTGACTGTGACATGCTGGGTGGCGCTGTTGCTGTGCTGGGGGCGGTGGTTTGACCGGTGTGGGTGGGTGGGGTGTGGGTGAGTGGGTGGGTTTTGATGTGACTGCTGGGGGCGGCTGGTTTGAGTGACATGTGGGTGGCGCATGTTTTGACTGTGCCATGCTGGGTGGCCTGCTGTTTGACTGTGCATGCTGGGTGGCTGCATGTTTTGACCGTGAGATGTTGGTATGTTGACAGCTGGGCGGCAGGCATGGTTTGACCGTGACATGCTGGGGAGGATGTCCAGCTGCGCGATCCTCGACCTCCAGATGACCGGCTTGGAGCCTCGTGTTCTTCACAGACAGCCCGGTCCTAGGTGATAAACGGGCGAAACTGTGTGCCATGTCTCCGGGAGAGCTATAAAGCCGAAGTGAGGCGATCCCAGAGGCAAGTTGTGACCATCAGCAGATGTCATCTCCAGGAGGCGTAGCGATGAAGTGCTGCAGATGAAGTGACTTCTTGAAGTGGAATTTCTTGGTGACTATGAATTGCCACGTGCGTTTGTGGAATGGACCCTCCCAGAATCCATCCATCTTATTAATAAAAACACATCCAAGGGATATCTGACGAAAAGGAAAAACAATAGGACGCTAATAGTGGGCGAACTTCAGTCCTCCATCAGTAGTAGTTCATAGATTTTGCTTTCTTTATCGTTAGTCCACCCGGCATTACACCATAAAACACGATGCCTCACTAGTGTTATGGAAAGGCTGCCACAGTATGCTCACAAGTTGCTGTTGTCCCCGTCAAAAATGATCATAAGCTGATTAGTCCATTCTAAGTATACTGTTATAACTAGTGCAGAATTAGTGGCTGGGTAGTCCGATACAAATATGTCTGTGATCTCGGGTAACTTCCTGAAACAAACTACGTCGTAGCGGTGTCTAGTTAGCAGAAAACCACACCCCTCGATAGACAGATACTTGCCCTGCGATCCTGCTCGTCAGTTCAAATTTACCTCTGAAGCAGTCCCACCCAACATTGACTGTGTGTGTGTGTGGGGGGGGGGGGGTATCAGCACACGTTTCCGTTTTGTCCGGATAACTCGCGAACGAACGACCTGTTCCCCTGAAGCGGTCAGCAGCCCTCCGGCCCCATCCGGACAGGAATTCTACATTTTGCACTGAACAATGTCTTCAAAATGAATCCCGTAATTCTGGCTGCGGACAGCATGAGCTGCAGCGTGTTTACACATGAACTGCTGCGGGCGGCAGGTTAGAGCTGCAGCGTAAAGACATAAAGACATAAAAGATTAGTGCAACTATGAGCCACAAGGGCCCTTCTTGGTTGCACTCTGTACACTGAACCAGTTGCCCACCAAATCTGTCAATCAGCCCTCCCTGTAATACTGAAAAGCAAGCCCTCTATTCTTATAATGATTGTCTATGCTGTTTTAAAAGATGTTCAATGTGCTGGTACTGACAATGTTTTCTGGCAGCTCGTTCCAGTGTTCTACTACCCTGTTGGTGAAGAAAGTCTGCCTTAACCTTGGCCTGTTGTGGTTAACTTTAATTTTGAATTTATGACCTCTAATTGCATCATTTCTGTTCAATTCAAACATTTCCCCAAGATATCAAGATATCCCCAAGAATATGTTTTCCCCAAGGGAAAACATATTAAATTTCTTCAATCTTTCCTCGTATGCCAGGTTGCTTATGCCATTAACCATTTTTGTAGCCCTCTATTGTACTCTCTCTAAAAGCCAACAATCTTTTTCATAGCTAGGAGACCAAGCTTGGATGCAGTATTCCAAATGTGGCCTGACATATGCATAGTAAAACTTCCTGATGACTTCCTCACTTCTGTATGATACATTCCTATTTATTGACCCGAGCATTCTCAATGCCTTCTTCCTGGCTTCCGTGGTCTGTTCTGATGACCCCAATTTTGTATTTAGAATAACACCTAAATCCTTCTCCTGTTGAGTCACTGGTCACACACATAGCACTTGGTCACCCATCAAGTATGGAGCCTTCATATGCTGCTTACCTACATGCATGATTTTGCACTTGTCAAAATTAAATTAAATTTGCCATTCTTCGGACCACTTCACAAGTTCGTCTAAGTCTTTTTGCAGCAAGATATGTTCATCTTGACCTATTATTGCCCTAAAGACTTTCAAATCATCCGCAAATTGCAAAACTTCACTGCTTAGGCCACTTTCAATGTTATTTACAAATATCATGAACAGTAGTGGCCCCAGTACTGACCCCTGGGGGACTCCACTAAGAACATTTTGCCATGATGACTTTGTACCATTTAGCATCACTCTTTGCTGTCTATCTGAAAGCCACAACTCTATCCATTTTAAGATGCTACCTGCGATACTGGACTGGACTGAAGCTGTATCATTCACCGTTTATGGGGTACCTTGTCAAAGGCCGTACTAAAGTCAAGATATGCTACATCAACCTGGTTTCCCTGATCAAATTGTTCCGTGGCGAAGTTCAAAAAGTCCAAGAGATTTGTGAGACACGATCGTCCTTTTCCAAACCCATGTTGAATATCTTGAATCAATCTGCTACCTTCCAGATAACTAACTATTCTATCCTTGATAATTGATTCGAGTACCTTGCAGACTAGGGATGTGAGACTTACTGGCCTATAGTTTTCAACTTTCCCTCTTTCTCCTTTCTTGAAAATAGGAACTACATTTGCCCTTTTCCAATCCGTTGGAATTTCATTTTGTGAAACTGATCTACAAAATATTATACTAAGTGGAAATGCCAGTTCCTTTTCAGGTTCCCGCAACACCCTAGCATAAATTTCATCAGGTCCTGCTGCCTTGTTTTGCTTTATTTTCCTGATATGATTGTAAACAACATCACTATCAATGAAATCAACATCAATTATCAGATCACGTGTCACTGAACTATGGTGCACGGTCGGCAGATTGGTCATATCTTCCAATGTAAGCACTGATTTAAACTGCCTGCTCAGCTCCTCAACCATCTCACTATCCTCACCCAATGTAGTCCCGTTTACTTCCAGTGGACTAATTGTGCTAGAAACTTTACTCCGTTTGTAGAAACTAAAGAACTTTTTACTGTCCCCATTACAGTTTCTAGCTAAATCCAGTTCTTTTGCTCGCTTTGCTGCTCTGGTTTTTTTGCTTCACAGTTTCTCTAGCTTTTCGATACGCCTTTAGATTAACGACATTTGGAGCTTCTTTACAGACTCTAAATGCAGTTTTCTTAGCCTTAATTGCTTTTATCAAGTCTGGTGTAAGCCATGCTGTCTTTCCTACCCTTCTTTTGTGTCTGCTTTTGGGGGACATGTCGAATCTGAATTTCCTTCAAGTAAGATTTGAATTTTTCCATATCAACTGCTATGTGAAGATTTGAACTTTTACATAGCAGTTGATATGTGTTTACATATCAACTGCTGCAGGCAGCAGGTTGGAGCTGCAGCGTGTTTACATATCAACTGTTGCGGGCAGCAGGTTGGAGCTGCAGCGTGTTTACATCTCTATTGCTGTGGGCAGCAGGTTGGAGCTGCAGCGGTTTACATCTGGGTGTTCATACTGCTGTGGGCGCGGTTGGGCTGCGCGGTTTCATCTTGCTGTGGGCGGGTTGGCTGCGCGTGTTTACATCTATTGCTTGGGCAGCAGGTTGGAGCTGCAGCGGGTTTACATCTCTATTGCTGTGGGCAGCAGGTCGGAGCTGCAGCGTGTTTACATCTCTATTGCTGTGGGCAGCAGGTCGGAGCTGCAGCGTGTTTACATCTCTATTGCTGTGGGCAGCAGGTTAGAGCTGCAGCGTGTTTACATATCAACTGCTGCAGGCAGCAGGTTGGAGCTGCAGCGTGTTTACATTTCCACACAGAGTCGGATTGACACATGAGGTTAATGTACGTCAACTTGGAGACAGCAAAGATCGCCTCTGATCTCACCCCAGGTTTCTAAATGTCACTCGGACTTCGGTGTGAGAAAGGCAGTAAATCCATCTGCATTCGGTTTTTGCCTGTGTCAATTGAAAACAAAACATAAGCACGATATGACCAGGGGTCAATTGTGGGAGCACGTGGCACGTGACCATTTCCATGTCATCATAGGTCTGGTAGGTTTTTGTTCAAATGAGAAATGCCGATCTGGGGCGGGGATGGCCGAGTGGTTAAGGTGTCGGGCTCTGGGTACCAAAGGTCCCGGGTTCGACTCTAGCGCCACTCAGTACATTTCCTAATCCCGCGGCCCACCGGCGAAACAGTGTGGGCGGCGCCATTAGCCGTGAATGTGCATAAAGTGTGTCGTGACCCAACCAATAAACAAACAAGAGAAATACCGATCTAAACAGTGTCTGAATATTGTGCTTTATCGAAACCAGGAAAATTAAGCTGTGTACGTCACATTACACGAGGTCACCATAGATCAAGCATACGTGAGAAGTAGTACCATTGTTAGTTTGGTGTGCTTGTTATTATTACATCATTATTGCCATGAATGATTCATTCCGCATTGGGCGTTGCAATAAGTTGATCAGAAGGTGTCACTTTGTAAAATTATCACTTGCTGTTTGACCTTGTCATTGCTTCAACCATGTAACGTCAACCATGTGATATCAGCCATGTGACGGCAATCACGTGACGTCACTCCCATGTGAAATCAACCGTTTAGCGCCAGCCATGTGACGTAAGGCATGTGACGTCAAGCATGCGACGTCAGCCATGTGACGGCAATCACGTGACGTCACTCCCATGTGAAATTAACCATGTGGTGCCAACCATGCGACGGCCGCCATGTGACGTCATGTTCATTCATTCATTCATTAGTGATGTCATCGGTAACCCCACGGTCAACATATTTATGCCCATATAACTGCTGGGTGTTCTCGAACAGCTCATGTATAGCTAGTTAACATGGCGGCGCATTACATTAATGGGTACCTTATAGC
This sequence comes from Imbricaverruca yamaguchii, assembly GCA_034440575.1. NCBI lineage: Eukaryota > Metazoa > Arthropoda > Thecostraca > Neoverrucidae > Imbricaverruca > Imbricaverruca yamaguchii. Next base: position 423,625 of record JAOTOL010001591.1, read on the forward strand.
TGCTGGATGCCTTCGAAAACGTCATGTATAACGTCTTAGATTTAAACTGGCGACACAAATATCAAGTGATTGGAAATCCCTCCTTTGAATATACCTTTTGGAGGACATTACGCTACCTTAGGTCTCGAGAGCACACAAACATAACCCGTCCTTATTCCTGTAGATCATTGACTTATACGAAGTGCCAATTTTCACATTTATGTGCAGGGATAATCACCAAGCTACAACTTCAAATCAGCTTCATGAGGGAAACCACGGACACCTGTTGTGGTGCTGTTAGTGATGTCGCTATGTTGTGCTCTTGGTTTTCCTCAGTGATGGCATACTATGTCGAGCTCAATGTCATTAAATATGCTTGAGCCATGCTTTTCCTGGTGTTGGCAGGCACACGTGCAGTCGTATCGCTACGTATTGATGCAATCGTGTTGGGAGCTCAGTGGCACACCCACACAAATGTCCCCCTGTCTACACCCAATACACCATAGTAGTAACACCCACACAAATGTCCCCCTGTCTACACCCAATACACCACAGTAGTGACACCCACACAAATGTCCCCCTGTCTACACCCAACACACCACAGTAGTGACACACAAATGTCCCCCTGTCTACACCCAATACACCACAGTAGTAACACCCACACAAATGTCCCCCTATCTACACCCAACACACCACAGTAGTAACACTCACACAAATGTCCCCTTATCTACACCCAATACACCATAGTAGTAACACCCACACAAATGTCCACATGTCTACACCCAATGCACCACAGTAATGACACCCACACAAATGTCTCCCTATCTACACGAAATAAACACCACAGCAGTGACAGCCACAAACATGTCTCCCTATCTACACCCAATACACCACAGTAGTAACACCCACACAAATGTCCACATATCTACACCCAATACACCACAGTAGTGACACCCACAAACATATCTCCCTATCTACACGCAATACACCACAGCAGTGACACCCACAAACATATCTCCCTATCTACACCCAATACACCACAGCAGTGACACCCACAAACATATCTCCCTATCTACACGAAATACACCACAGCAGTGACACCCACAAACATATCTCCCTATCTACACGAAATACACCACAGCAGTGACACCCACAAACATATCTCCCTATCTACACGAAATACACCACAGCAGTGACACCCACAAACATATCTCCCTATCTACACGAAATACACCACAGCAGTGACACCCAAAAACATATTTCCCTATCTACACGAAATACACCACAGCAGTGACTCCCACACAAATGTCTCCCTATCTACACCCAATACACCACAGTATTGCACAATATCTATACCATAAAGTATACCATAAACAACTGATCTCTAAGGAGGGAGTGCTGCCGCTCCGGAAGCCAGACCTGCCACCAATCACTGCACGTGACCGGCTGCAGGTGTGAACGCCAATGCGCGCCACTGATAACAGGCTCGTCGTGTGTACATTGCATCAGCTGGACACGCATCGCTTATCTACTGAGCACACATCATGTCATGGTCGAGGGCTCACCACTGGAGCCCCAGCGCCGCCGGTATTTTGGAGGAGCGGACAGCGACTAGCGTGCGCTGCTGGATGGCGGCTGGGAAGTCGTGGTCTCTAGTAACGTCTCCATATTCTTTAAAAATAACGAACGCTTGATGATGTGGCAGGTCATAATCCTACAGATCAGTATTGAACTGTATTCAGCATCTAACTAGAAGGATGACATCTTATGTTACCCGTAGCCATGGTCGTGGGCACGGTGACCTTATTGTCGACTTGCCCGTAAGTATAATTTCATCATCATCCAAGAAACACAGACCGTCAGACTCTGGTCCAATGTCAGAGTCTCCTTCAGCGTCAGAGTCTGCTGCAACGTCAGACTTTGCTCCAATGTCGGACTCTGATCCAACGTCAGACTCTGTTCCAGTATCAAACTCTGCTCCCATGTCAGACTGCTCCAACGTCGGCAAAAACAGCAATATGCCACGTGACAACAAAAAGCAGATGCCGCTTGACAATACCAGCCAGATCTGTTACGGAACCTTTGATCAGTGGCGACGCTTTGATGTCTGCGACAATTCCCCGTCGTTCTAGACAGTGATAGATCCGTTATGTTGTGAGGCACTTAATCTTCGGACCTTTGCACCACAACTCCCGCCGCTCTAGACAACGGCAGGCCTGTTACGATGTGAAACACTTCATCTTCGGAGCTACAAACGAAAACGCGGCAGGTTTTGGCATAAAGGATTAATGCATTGCCTGGTCAGACAAGGAAGCTCTTGTTTAGCATCCGAGCGCCGTTTCAGTATGCTTTCTGAACCTTAGTCGGGACTGTTGATCACGTCTTGTTAGTTTATGTCGCGATCAATATCATTGACGGCTGGATTTACAACTTCGAACCTGCTTTCAGCGCGTAGAAGTGCAACTTTATCATTTCTCTCTCTCCCTCTCTCTCTCTCTCTCTCTCTCTCTCTCTCTCTCTCTCTCTCTCTCTCTCTCTCTCTCTCTCTCTCTCTCTCTCTCTCTCTCTCTCTCTCTCTCTCTCTCTCTCTCTCTCTCTCTCTCTCTCTCTCTCTCTCTCTCTCTCTCTCTCTCTCTCTCTCTCTCTCTCTCTCTCTCTCTCTCTCTCTCTCTCTCTCTCTCTCTCTCTCTCTCTCTCTCTCCATCTCCATCTCCATCTCCATCTCCATCTCCATCTCCATCTCCATCTCCATCTCCATCTCCATCTCCATCTCCATCTCCATCTCCATCTCCATCTCCATCTCCATCTCCATCTCCATCTCCATCTCCATCTCCATCTCCATCTCCATCTCCATCTCCATCTCCATCTCCATCTCCATCTCCATCTCCATCTCCATCTCCATCTCCATCTCCATCTCCATCTCCATCTCCATCTCCATCTCCATCTCCATCTCCATCTCCATCTCCATCTCCATCTCCATCTCCATCTCCATCTCTCTATCATCTATTCATCTCTCTCATCTCCTCTATCTCTATCTCTATCTATCTCTATCTCTATCTCTATCTCTATCTCTATCTCTATCTCTATCTCTATCTCTATCTCTATCTCTATCTCTATCTCTATCTCTACCTCTATCTCTATATCTATCTCTCTCTATCTCTATCTATCTCTCTCTCTCTCTCTCTCTCTCTCTCTCTCTCTCTCTCTCTCTCTCTCTCTCTCTCTCTCTCTCTCTCTCTATTTATGTCCCCCTCTCTCCTTCTCTCTCTCGCCATCTTCCTCTCTCTATTTCTCACTCTCTATCTCTAGCCCTTGAACGTACTGCGCATTATCTTGAAAGGCTCCGTTCATTTCCATTCCCGCCTAAGGCGACCATCTTCGCACACGTGCTGTTTTGAACGGTTAATTCGGCGGTACTTCCTCGGGCAAAGCGGAATAAGTAGAGCGGACAGGACATAATGCACCGTATGCAGTTTGAGGGCAAACATATTTGGACGCTTTCGGACAATTTCTAGCCCTGCCACGCTTCGACCTCACCGATTAGACCGTGACGCTTCTGGAGCCTAAATATTTGTCCCGGGCTGCAGCGTATCGTGTCCTAATCAGAGGCGCAGCTATGGGTGGTATGGGTGAGGGTGGGGTGGTCGCCCCTTAATAACCCAAAATGCACTAGATTATTTTTTAAAGGATGCTTACCATTCAAAACCAAAAATCTTCGACGCGATTTGCGTGCCGAAGGTGTTCTCTATTTCATGACACTTATTTGAGAACTGCCTCATAACCCTCTCGGTGGGGCCCTTTTCCTCTTCGGTAAGGCGCCGAAATTTACTATACTCATATTCCACCTTAGTTTGCCATGTCGTGTGAAGATGTTAAGGTCCGATCATCCACGATCACGGACTTAGTAAAGGTCAAATGAGGTCACCTCCAAATACGCTGAACTAGTCGTCACATTGCAACGTGTAAGGATTTGTTGGAAAATCTTTCAGCGTTTGCTTTTCGTTATGGACGCAACAAAACTCACCAGAGGAATTTTTCGATTTATTTGAGAAAAATTTTTCATGACGTTTCTTCTTCATATTTGCCCATTAGGGATAAAATCGAAGATTTTTCCAAATCAGTGACTTATTATAAGGCTAAGAGTTGACTTAAAACAACATTTCTCGTTGCGCTCTATCCATTGGGAAAAGATTGAACCTCAATATTTTGCTAATTTCTAGGCACGTTTTGTATAAATCATTTCGCGCGCAAACATATTACGATCATGGTCCATTTCGCCTTCCTCTTCTGATTCTGAAAAAAGTTTTGTTTTTCAAATGTTCCAAAAAGTGAACTCACCAGAACCAAAAAGCACGACGTCAGTCGTGACCTTATACCCCCCCCCCCATAGCGCGACACTTTCTGGGGGGATACTTTTTTAGCGGTGGTCTCATCAGGAGCTTTCCGAATGCACCTGTTTCTCTTTCGTTCCACGCATAGTTTGGTGAATTGAGAGGATTATATAATGACCTCCCTCCCACTCCTCTGAGACGGAGTGTGAGGACCTGACCGGAATGACTGTCAGGAAAATCCTGGCTGCACCACCTGCCCTAATTGGTACACTTAGGCGCATGTTTGCCTTCTAATTTTTACATATCGTATTCCACCGCATTAAGTACACATATTTCTTTGTGTGTTCAAAAACAAGGTTTTGTACTGGAAGCACGTGTGCCGGCTCAACTGACAACGACTAATGACCCTCCAGCGATCTGCCGGTCACGCGTTTCCGTCGTCACACCACGCGACCTGCCGACCCGAGCCCGAGTGCCCGCGGGGCTGACATCGGTCGGATGGGGTGTGCCGCGCTGAATGGTCTCACCGCCGCATAAGTTGAGCGTGAACAGAGCAAGAGTGAGGAATGCGCGACTGCGACACAGCGTGGTGTTTAAGGTCGACAATTGCGTGCAGTGCACTGGACCTTGTGCTGTACATACGCCCGGCAGCCGGAAGACAGACAGCCAATCTCGTGTGAAGGGGATTTCCTTCTGCAATGCTCGCGAGCCGACGATTGATTATCGCAATAGTGTTCACCTGCCGAGCGCGTATTGCACGTCCAACAAAATTGGACGCGATAACGCCCAAGCGGAACCGACGGCACGGGACGACGTCCTTATGGGCTGCCAGATTACGGGCTGCCAGATGACGCCTTTACCCAGCCGCCATGAGGGTGCAGTTGCGGCCGGTTCGTAAGGCTCGTGCTGCGGTGTGGTGATCGAGCCCGCTGACGGCAGGCGAGCCGTACAGCTCGTCTCCTGCCGGCCCCCGTCCAGTACCCCTGATGGTGTTTTGCACTGGTGTATGACAATGCTTGGATGCAAGGAATGTCTACGGCAGGGAAGGGTTACCGGTAAGGGGAAGCAAGCCTGCGTGCTTCAACTGATGTGTTACTCGTCTCTACATGCGATTCCTGGCGTTCTAGCGTTTCCGAACGGGAAGTGCTGGCTACGTGAAGCAAACAGACACATACAAACACACAAACGAACGAACGAACAAAAAATAACAGCGTTGGACATGTTCCCATTGATCCGAATTTGTATGCTTTAAAATGACGGCTGGCTAGTATCTCAGTTCGGCTCAAAGGCCAAAATTTATCCAAAACTTGTGCATGTTCCAGTTGAATTGTTGGATGTGCAACAAAGAGCAGCTGCAATTGTCGGCGCGTCTTTCCTCCGCGTAGCGAGGAGGAAAGACGCACCGATCTGATTACATTTAGACCCATAGGTCAAATGTCAGTAAAGGTGAAACTGTTGTCCTCGTTTTGAAAACTTCCATCACAGTGCCAGAGAAAACAATTTCCGTAAACAACGCATGCAGGCTAAATTCAGCTGTGGCGTCCACTGTAACTCGAAAGTAAGTCGCAAGCCGAGAGAGAGCATCAGGAGATCAAAGAGAGCATTGCGTGTACACTAGACCGGTTCACATTTCAACCTTTTTCGAAGATAGCTTCATCTCGCATATTTTCCCATTGTTTGGTTCATTTTAAGTCCATTGGTGTTGGTTTTAGCAGGATCGATCAATATCTTAGGGTGCCGCATCGACCCCAAAGTTTGCGTGTTCGGACTTCCAACTTGCCGTTTTTTCCCGCAAGTCTAGCGGTTTTCTACTCTGGTATCTCATCGTCAGGCAACATTCTGCAGACTTACCTACCAGCGCATCCAGTAGCTTTCTACCTCGACATGTCTCCAGTGCATCGTTATTTGCAGCCCAAAGAGCGCGTTTTCTAGCGAGGAACTGGATATGGGTCAGTGACGGTATGGTTGCCCGTCACCCTGATCTTGCTTCCACCAGATTTTTGCCAAGTCGCATACGCCCTGCGAAATGACGCTCCCAAGTCGGTAAATGCAGAACTCACACTCAAATCAGGTGTTCACTGTACCCTGGCAGTGAATTGAGTGATTTCCGGCATAATAACACTCGATAGGAGCCTTAACAAATTTTAACCCAGATAATAAAATAGTCGCAGCCACTCGAACCATCTCGATACAACTGCAAAATCAGCCGTCGCGTTTCCGCGCATTCATTTATTTATGGTGACTGGTAGGATCGCCAATGACTGAACACTGGATATGACTGTGACTGAACACTGAACACTAGACAGGTTCACATTTCAACCTGTTTCGTAGATAACTTCATCTCGCAATTTTCCCCATTATTTGGTTCATTTGAGGTCCATTGGTGTTGGTTTTAGCAGGATCGATCAATATCTTGGGGTGCCGCGTCGACCCTAAAGTTTGCATGTTCGGACTTCCAAATCGATCTTTTTTTTTGGTCGCAAATCCAGCGGTTTTCCACTTTGGTATCTCATCATCAGGCAACATTCTTCAGACTTACCAACTTGCGACGTCACTGTCACCATGTGGTGCAAATTATGAGGTATGAAGAAGTCCGTCCTTAGTATGGCCAAAGAAGTCTTCAGAGTTGGCCGTACTTAGATACTTTTTGACCATTTTTTAAAGGCTTGAGGTGATGGAGAGTGCTGAATGGGTGGGAATGGACAGATGAGATCGCCATGATGCCACATCATCCTGAAAATGATGACTCCAAAATTAGCTCCAAAAATCATCCCTCAAAAAGATTTTCCTGACCCACGAAAGAAATTATCACAAGATGCTTTGCAAAATATGCCATATGTTGGAGAACCTGGGCCAGTATTTCAAAATACCATCCTAGGTTCGTCAACTCTGTCCTACCCTGCTTTTGTCAACCTGCGACGTTTTTATGGTGATGGACGCTCACTGAAAATCCGGTTATGAAACACTTGAAACATAAAAGCCTCAAAAGTGCTCTGTCAATGCCAAGCCAAAGGAACGGCTGTTGCTGGATGGAACTTCACACAACAGGGACTGATGCTCGTTTTCCATTAATAACTAACCTACTCGATTTTTGACAGGTGAATTTCTAGCCACTCATGAGCTTGAAAGATTTGTTTATAACATTTGGGTATGTCCATAAAATTACCTTACACCGCATTGGCTTTCACCGCTCCCCTTCCCTTCCCACCTTCCAAATGCTACCTATGCATTCTTAACACTGGATCATATGGGTGACGTTGTTCATTATGAGGTCCCCCTCCCCAGCATAATGTAATTAACAGACAATTCCTTTGGTGTTAGAGACACCAAAGGAATTGTCTGTTATGGAGCCAATCAGCGCAAGAAGTGGGAAGAAACTGGTCAGCGCAGAGCCTCCTCCAGGCGCTGAAAAAGACAAATCCAAGAGACTCAGAAAGGACACTGAGAAGTTCTTGGTGGGCCAACCAAGACCATCAATCACAGGGTCTCAGTTGCCCACAGTAAGGCAAGTGCTACAGTTCTTGTTTCACGTGAAAGAGAGTGAAGGTGTGAGGGCAAAAGTGAAGCATGCAGGATCACAGTGTAGAATGTGCTCCCTTTTTTTGAAGTGGCCCGTATCAGGCCCATGCGGCCATACAACTGCCAGCAGAGGCTCCAGTTACTTTTCACGGAGTGGCGGAAACTCGAGAAGAATACAAGGCGATCAAACCCACAGGGCAAGAGAAGGCTTTTTGTAGAGAAGTTGGCCCAACTCTGGGACATTGGAGCTCCTGATGCTCTGGAGGATATCAGGAGGAACCGCGTGCTGACCGCTCAGACCAGAGCTGAAGATGAAGCCTTCTATGGAGACCAGAAGGGTCCTAGGCAGTTTCGGATGATTGGGCAAGACAAGATCTATGCTGGTAAGGCACATTTGCGGGCAGTGAGGAAAGAGGCAGTGAGGCAGTGAGGCCGCCCGGGGTCACTATTGAAGGTATGTCTGAGACTGACTGTCTGAAACCGCTGTATAACTGTTGAGATGTAATCGTTTGAGATGGGAGTTAGTATGTTGAAGGTCGATCTGTGTACAAGTTGAAGATTGTGTGTGAACGTTAACAAGAGATTGAGATGGTGTCAGGCTGGGTTTGTATGAAGACTTGGATGCATACATGTTTGAATCAGAGATCTGAGATGGGGACTCAGAGTTATTGAAATTATAACCTGGTTCAGAAAATCGCGAACGTCGAGGCCCATAGTCTATTCACATGCCTAATAGTTTACGTCAGACAAAGTGGGAAAGGTCTGAAAAAGCTCTGGGGGAGCAAAACTTCATTACAGATGTGCACGAGACTGCGGGCGACGCCTCGTCTCCGTGGTCGGCGGCTTGAGGAGGACGTGCCCGTAGTATGCCTGGATGCGAGCACGCGACTGTCGGATCTCGTTGACGAGACCTCATGGCTCCTTTTTTAGTTGATCGGTCCGTCCACGCACGCCTGGCTGAAGCGGCCGCCACAGCAGTGGTGCGAGGACGACGACTACGTAAAATTCGAGAACTTTGTCCGTGAGGTCAAAGTCACAAATGATCTAGCCGAGCGGGGGATCAGCATGCTGAAGGAGTTCGCTGGAGTGGTCGGCGACGAGTCCCAGTTCCAGTGGCTTTTGCAAGCTGTTGAGAACCACAGAGCGAGATTACCGAAGTAGCAAAGCTGCCATGAACGGGAAAAGCAATAGGTCTCGTCTCTGCATGACAGCAACACTGGGGCTTGACCCACCGCTCGATGTGATTTGTTAACACGATGTGATAAGTTATTTGTTATCTACTTTCATGTTCGTTTAAATTCGCCTGCAATTGTTTCGCCTATTGTCGAGCGCTCATTGATGCTCAAGGTGTTCAGTGTTCAGTCACAGTCATATCCAGTGTTCAGTCATTGGCGATCCTACCAGTCACCATAAATAAATGAAAGCGCGGAAACGCGACGGCTGATTTTGCAGTTGTATCGAGATGGTTCGAGTGGCTGCGACTATTTTATTTTCTGGGTTAAAATTTGTTAAGGCTCTTATCGAGTGTTATTATGCCGGAAATCACTCAATTCACTGCCAGGGTACAGTAAACACCTGATCTGAGTGTGAGTTATCTACTTACCGACTTGAGAGCGTCATTTCGCAGGGCGTATGCGACTTGGCAAAAATCTGGTGCAAGGAAGATTAGGGTGACGGGCAACTATACCGTCACTGACCCATATCCAGTTCCTCGCTAGAAAACGCGCTCTTTGGGCTGCAAATAACGATGCACTGGAGACATGCCGAGGTAGAAAGCTACTGGATGCGCTGGTAGGTAAGTCTGCAGAATGTTGCCTGACGATGAGATACCAGAGTAGAAAACCGCTAGACTTGCGGGCAAAAACGGCAAGTTGGAAGTCCGAACACCCAAACTTTGGAGTCGATGCGGCACCCTAAGATTTTGACCGATCCTGCTAAAACCAACACCAATGGACTTAAAATGAACCAAACAATGGGAAAATATGCGAGATGAAGCTATCTTCGAAAAAAAGTTGAAATGTGAACCGGTCTAGTGTACACTCACAAGCCACGTTTGCGTTGTATAGCCAACTGGCTGTCTCGGCGGCCAACCGTTCGGAGACGACAGCACCGCACACTGTCAACGTACACCCTCACCACTGTCAACGTACACCCTCACCACTGTCAACGTACACCCGTCTTCCGCCATATCCTGCCGGGTACTCTCGACCACGGCGTACTCGCCTGCCTCTACAAGTGACGAATTTTCTGTGATGCGACCCTGTTTAAATATGAGAGCTTTAATACCTCTCCTGGGTGTATGGCGGTCGCGTTGGCGACGATCCAGGTGTGACGGAGCGATCTCATGTCGTATATGTCTAGGACACACCCACACTTTTTTCACATTTGTTTTTTCACAGGACATCGCAACCTCCTCGGTGGGGAAGAGCGGTCAGCCTCTCCCCGATAACCTGTATGTGGCCCGCATTCCCATTCCATGCCACCATTTCGAAACGAAACGTGACTGCTTCATTAGAGCGCCACCATGGATGCAACTGGAGCTCCACCATGGACCCAACTGGAATCTCACCGTGGACCAAACTGAAACCCCACTGTGGACTCAGCTGGAACCGTGGACCAAACTGAAACCCCACTGTGGACTCAGCTGGAACCATGGACCAAACTGAAACCCCACTGTGGACTCAGCTGGAACCGTGGACCAAACTGAAACCCCACTGTGGACTCAGCTGGAACCGTGGACCAAACTGAAACCCCACTGTGGACTCAGCTGGAACCGTGGACCAAACTGAAACCCCACTGTGGACTCAGCTGGAACCGTGGACCAAACTGAAACCCCACTGTGGACTCAGCTGGAACCGTGGACCAAACTGAAACCCCACTGTGGACTCAGCTGGAACCGTGGACCAAACTGAAACCCCACTGTGGACTCAGCTGGAACCTCACCGTGGACCAAACTGAAACCTCACTGTGGACTCAGCTGGAACCGTGGACCAAACTGAAACCCCACTGTGGACTCAGCTGGAACCGTGGACCAAACTGAAACCCCACTGTGGACTCAGCTGGAACCGTGGACCAAACTGAAACCCCACTGTGGACTCAGCTGGAACCGTGGACCAAACTGAAACCCCACTGTGGACCCAACTGAAACCCCACTGTGGACTCAGCTGGAACTCCACCGTGGACTCAGTTGGAACTGTTCGACGATGTGTCGCCTGATGCTGCTGAACTTCTTCCGTTCCTCTCTGCGGGAGGTTTTTACGTGGTGTACTCCCCCGAGGACAAGTGCAGCAGATCGATGCCTGGTATTTTCCGACGTCTTTGCAAAACGACCTGGTCGTGGAACGTCCTAAGACGCTCACGCCCTGATTGATGAGTGCCATTGTCCCTCAATAACAACAGCAGGAACAACAACAACACCAACACCAACAGCAGCAGCAACAACAACGACTGGTGTAGACAGGTCCGCAGAGTCGACCACACCACAGACAATGTTAGCCATTTGGGCAAATATATTGGAAAATTGCCGACAATTCGGGACTTGCGCGACATCCCGACAGCCTTCGTCTTGTGATGTCACAGGTCAGTGACCTGACGTAGCACCTTGGGCTGTTCACACCATAAGGATGGCAATGCTTAGCGATGACGCGCTGGCGTGCGTCGTCCTAAAATTTTGCGACAAAGCAATAATACTTGGAGGGCTGCACGAACTACCTGCCCGAGGGGCGGCTGATATATCGTCTAGTCTTCAGCGTGCTTTGCCGACGATCGACTGACGCTGTTCTCCTGATCACTGTTGCAGGTGTTCTGCAGGTGTGGACCCTTCATCTGCGGGTGTTCTGGAGGTGTGGTCCCTTCATCTGCGGGTGTTCTAAAGGTGTGGTCCCTTCATCTGCGGGTGTTCTGAAGGTGTGGTCCCTTCACCTGTGCGTGTTTTGCAGGTGTTGACCCTTCATCTGCGAGTGTTCTGGAGGTGACGATCAACTGACGCTGTTCTCCTGCTCACTGTTGCAGGTGTTCTGCAGGTGTGGTCCCTTCATCTGCGGGTGTTCTGAAGGTGTGGTCCCTTCATCTGCGGGTGTTCTGCAGGTGTGGCCCTGTACCTGGCAGTGATGGGCCACCGCTGCATCGGCAATACAGCTCTCCGCACCAGGTGAGGTGCTCTCAGATGTGATGTCCTGCGAAGTGACGACGTGACGTGACGTGAAGTGAAGTGAAGTGACGTGATGTGACGTGACGGTATCTCCATGATGCACTTGTTATTTCCCTCCCATGAAAAGTATCAGGAATAGAAGCTTAATCGCGCAACACAATCAGGAGACGTAGTCGAACGTGGTCTTCTCCAATATTATAGAGCATTTTGTATAACTGGCTCCGTGCGATTCGGGTTTGTTTTGCAGCTGCTCTTGCTACCCAACACCCAGCTCCCCAATACCCTTTACTGACGACGATCTATGCCAATGGCGTTGGTAAGGTACTGCGAAAACATTAATATTTTATCACATGTGTGTCTCTGTGCCCAAAAACGTCTGCCGAACGGTCTTCCCGCACCCTTGCAGCCCAGTGCCCTGCCTGTTCCGTACATTCATCAGTGCGCATGTTGTATTCTTCTTTATAGTCCGGTGTAGGGGCGGAGGCACCATGCCTGGGTCGGGTGGTTGAAGACCACTGCTCGCTACGGGACCTCCGTCCCCCCCCCCCGACCGTCTGGGGAGCGTGTTTATACAACTTACGAAAACTGAGAATTCGTGAAAATCAGGAATGAATTGGCCCAAGGCACGGAGTTTTCAATTCGATGGGCGATCCACGGGACCCATGTCAAAGTTGGGCCCCTGAGCTGACAAGAGGTGTTTCCATACATGGCTTAGTGGATGGCGTATTGTACAATTTTGCGGGTCAAGTCCCGATGTTGGATATTGCATGAGCACGCATTGCGCCTATGCACGCCCGCTTCATTCATAAAGACAGAGACAGAAACACAGCACACGGAGTAGTACTTCCAACACTGGAACAACCAACGGCTGCTCCTGCGGCCTAATGTGGTGACCATTCGCCACCGTTGTCGCCCACCTCTTGCATTTGTCTGGGAACCGAGTCCGCCAGACGCTTGTAATACATTGAAGTAAGCTGGCTCCAAATAGCTTGAATTCGTTCCAAGAGTTCGTGGCTGGTTGCAGAAGCGGCTCTCAACTCTGGCATTAAGGCGTTGCTCCCACGCTTTCCGAAACATAACGTTCTATTCATCGCAATTTCGCTGTAAAAATGTTGTCTTCTACACAAGAGTAGAATGCCAACTGAATGAGTTATCGAGTAAATATGTGAGTGAGTGAAAGAGAAAGCAAAGCACATAAGATGAAGGGAGGCGAAAGACAAATATACCTGCGCGCAACAAATTACGGATTATGGCCATCCAGAAATTGTGAGAATGAACGGAGGAGAAACATAAATTGAGTTGGGAGGTCTGTGTCTTTATCAATGCTAAAACTCAAATTCGGGTTCTATGGACCGCCCAATGACATTATGTGTTTCTATGACGGTATGACGGTATAACAGACCGCGTATGCAACGGCATGATGTATCTCCTCAGAGGGAATGCATTCGATATTGATCGCTCGAAATGAAATAAAGTTCGCGAACATGTGGTATGCTGCTATACAACTTCGGACTTCGTTATGAAATGCAGTGCGACTCATGTTACAAAGGTTGGAATTTTTAGTTCCGCTTCGTGGAGAATCGGTAGCTGCGTGATATAGTTACAGAGCCCAGCATGAATGGCAAGCGGGAGCGCCAATGCGGCGAGCCTCAGAGTCATAGATGACTTCTGAGAAGTGCTGCGGGAAGGCAGTGCGCGAGCTAAATCCAGCATCAATCGAAGAGATGCGTGTAGAATGTTCAAGTAGGCTAGGTGTCGTATATAAAGCGAAAGAGCACTAAAATACGATATTCTGTATGACAGCTAGGTGAACCAATTCTGCGGGGCGGCTTAAGGGCTGTTAGGAAACACTCTTGTGTTCGAATTTCGTAATCTTACGTCAATTCGTTCTGGGTGAAGTAAGGCCATCTATCATACACTTCCATTTTGAGTGCGTGCTGTTACCATTGACGTAACGGTTCCATTTTTCTGAAATCACTAAAGCTAGATATATGAAACGTTGCATACTGTAAAATTTGTTAATCAGATACGCGGTGTTAAAATATTGAGGCCCAAGTGAGCCTAGATTAGATCAAATGACGTCACAGAAACATGTATCTGAACGATCAGGGGATTCGTGCAATGTTAAGGATTGTGTCATCCATGAATGGTCGGTGATTATGTTATGCTCATTTGCGCCGCAGTTACACATGATCTGTTGAAGGTAATCATTTCAATCTGGGTTATCGTATGGCATGTAAATAGGCCATGGCCATACTGACAAACTACTACTTCGATGGAACCTATCACTCATATAGCAATGTAAATAGTGAAGTTGTCAGCTAACCAGAATATGTATGATTATTGATGCTGCATTGTCGTACTGTGTATGCTATTTTGGACCATAATCGTGTATTACATTCCACGCACAGGACATGACGGCATATCACGTCGCATTTTCTCACGTGACCAAGCGTGAACTTGTGTTCAGAATATTCCAAATTGGCCTGAGGCATTCAGTATTATTCAGCAGTACATCACCACTGTATTGACCTATGACATCATCAGTGGGCTCCAGGTTAACAAAATGTGGTGTCCTGGTATAGGGATGTGGCCAAGGGGCGGTCTCCTCTTGTTGGACTCTCACAGTCCCCTAGCTCGGCCAGAATTGTATCGTCAGGAGCCTGTATATCAATATTTACTGGATCACCATGACAGAGATAAGAATGCGAACAACACTCTTTGCGGTTGCTGTCAGAACGCTGAGAAAGTCTACGAACTGTTGGGAAGGTTGACTGGTCCTTGCGTCTGCGGTCGCTCACGAACGTATGCGGGCTTTTGCGAAGCGTGTGGGCCCTTACGGGCGTTTACGAACCCTTACGAACGTATGCGGGCGCTTACAAACTGCTACTGATCCGTCTGCACGTGCACTGGTCCTTCCGACCGTCTACGGATCCTGACGAAATCATACGACTTCCTCTTGACTTGCTTGCTTGACTTGCTTTACTTGTTGACTTCTTATCATGCTTTGACTTCTTATCATACTTACCGTACTTGCTGACTCTTTTCGTGCCGCTGGTATGAGAAATTGTTTATGTTTTTATGTGCCCCTGTGACAGCCTTCTTCCACCGTGACGTCTGTATTACAACTCGACAATAGGATGTAATAGCCACGATCATATTGTGGATGGCCTGAATATACGTCTTTGTCTTTGTATATGGGCCCTTACGACCTTCTATATGCGCTTACGGACGGGCATGGGTCCCTACAAACGCGTATAGGCCCTTACGAGAGTTTACGAGCCCGTACAAGCGTTTACTCACGCCTTACAGAAGACTAGATGAACGTTTTTTTCCATTGCAGTTCCGACATCCTGCATGCACATGCTTGTTTAGGTGGTCTGCATCCCTGGTCTATAAAAGTATCCTGATTAGTTACAATGTGAGGAGCTAGGGGATCCGACAATCCGGGCCACAACAGCCCCAATGAGAATAAAACGAGTCATTTTGTTCTCAGGGATGAGGGATCGTGTTTTCGAAGTGTTGTAGCCAACATCCGGGAACTTAGTGAAAGAAATCGTGGGTGTAGTGTGGGCCTCCTCCTTGGACAGTTTCTGGCTACGTCCTCGTCCTGGTCACAGTTGGAATGTTACCTATTGATTGCTAAATTGTTTCAATTGCCTTCTAAAAATAAAGCTTGTCACAGAACGTTGGTTTGGCCATGACCATTCCTGCCATATCGCATTCTCCACCCATAATACCAGCACTCGATGCTTTCTCTTTCGACAAAAAAACAGACATTAGCCATCAAATCGAACATTGCAAAAAAACGCATTGCACAAACACGTTGCACTTTGCCAAGTTATTGTCAGCCTAATTGAGTTTACGTCAGCCTACAATCCTTACCTTTCCGGTAAGAGTCCATCCAGGAATGCTATATTTGAAAGCATGAATGCACTGTTTTATGGTTGGTTTGGTCAGGATATGTGTCTAATCGTTCGAAATAGCATAACCCGACCTAACTTAAGCAAGCAACCTCATGCCTTTCATGGACGCACCACTGCCAGATGAGGTTAGGATTGTAGGATGACCTGAATATTATTGGGCAACCGCTTTCGCACCGTGTCCCCGCAGAAGTCGAGGAAAATATGAACCAAAGTCACGTTCTTATGCCGCCCCGGTAGCTCAGCTGGCTGGAGCGCTGGCCACCGTTGGTCTACCCTGTCCTGGCAAGAGCAAGACTAAGCTCGAGTCGCTACACGCGTTCGCATTTAGCCCCCAGCTGGGAGGGTCAGTTGGCAGCTGGCCCGATAAGGCCGGGACGAGCTACTGGGCGGCCATTTCGGTGCATTGACGGCACATTAAACTCTCGGTCAAAATTATGCCGTTGAACTGGAATTTACGGGTCGGGTGGTGGG
>JAOTOL010001591.1:445000-450000 GCA_034440575.1 Imbricaverruca yamaguchii
GCCAGCCGGCCACTGGGCAACCTTCACGTAGTGGGTTTTTGGTTGAAAAAGCATAAATAATGCCTGGTAGACAAAAGTGAAATACTTTTTATTATAAGAGAAGCATTTACAGCATGATTTAATAGTTTCAATTAGGAGGTGCCATCGATATAAAAACCTTCTTGTAGCGATGGCGTCACATATGTGGAGGTCTCAAAGCGGCTAAGCCCGAAACGCAAAGAGAACCATGCGTAGGGTTGTTCCATGCAAAGTTCTTCAACCGACTCGCGTCATGGATAATAAGGCAATGGCTTGTGATGCTGGAATGTTGCCAATTTTCATGAAAACATGAAGCTTGGAAGGGTAGGAAATGTATTACGGTGGTAACACAGCAATTTTCATTTATCTTTCCAATCCGGCACAATGCGGCGAGTGCACACAGCAAAAGCTTGTTCTATGTTGATGGATAAAATGAGTAAAATACCGGAAAGGACAATGGCATAAATTACGTGTGGCTTAGGTGAACAAACACCATAGCTTCCTCAGCAATGGCTCCCCAGCATATGACATTTTAAGAGCAAAAATTGCTCGAATATTGTTCATTTGTGAGGTTAGGTTTTGGTATGTTAGGCTATGCTAAACTTTTTATTTCTCTTTGCATTATTTTTCTGCTATATTACCCATCTCCAAACTCACTTTTAGTGTCATTTTTCCAGCCAACTGAAAAGTATGCATTTGCAAAGAAAACGAGTAGCCACAGCATGTTGACCACATTCATGAACATTGCGCTGGAAAAAGAAATCCCAAGAATGCAAAGATTACCTTGTAGCACAAATTTGGTAAAGTCTTGTCATCTTTAACATGCTGCAGTCAACTAGAAAATATCAATTATATTCACCTAATGCTAATAGGAAAGGGCTGTGGACATCCAAATTTCCAAGAAGATGGATATCAACAATTCAGAGCGCCTATCTTTGCTAAAGAAATATACTTATATTCTGTGGGAGTTGGAACGAAAATGGAAGATAAAATCACTGTTTTCAAGCTATACCTTGATGTGGAGAACGTCAATATTTATACTTCTGAGGAAAGTACTCTGGTTCCAGCCTCCCGCATCCCTCTTTAGACGTGCTCACGGCTATCAAACCACTCGTACCCCTGTCTACCAGTGGTACATATGCATATAGATGTTTGTCGCACCAAGCTGGGCCACTAGCAGAGATAAGTGGACTGCTTCAACGTCGACTCGACAACGTCCTCATCTTGTCGGCCGTCGGGAGGCCGATTAACATTGTATCTGGCTTACTTGCAGTTGCATTGGCATGCATCAGCACAGACAATAACAATAACACCGTTTTACATGATCCATCTGCCCCTAACGATCGGATGTGATGTAAGTGAAAACTGATTATTTCGAACTAGCAGGGTCCCAAATGGAAAATACAGCAGGCGGCAGTCGCATCGCCTAACTCTACAGATGTGACGTCACGGATGTTTTGACCAAACACAAGGTGAGGCATTCTGAGGTGCTCCTTTGAATTATTGAGGTAATTTATTGATTTTAAAGAAATGATGAATACGACCATCGTCTTTAAAATACAAAATCGCCACTGAAACTCGACAAAATAGCGGCTTGTCCCGACATTAAGCATGTCCATTGTTACTGGGCGACCATATCGATCGTCATATACGATGTGATGTCACTGCCACTTCTCCTACCACTCGGTCCCCAGCCGGCAAACTGTCAGAGGCCGACCTGATCTAGCTGACTTGCCGTGACGTCACATCCGCCGTGACGTCACGGCGTGGCGTCGTTCGTCGGACGCCGCCTGTTTGCCCTAACCCTGGCCGGGCCGACCGGAAATTACCCCCCCCCCTCAGGCTGGGAGGGGGATGGTGGTTCCTGACATCCGCCAATTGCATCAGAAGGAAATGTAAAATACCGTTAGAAAGTGTGGCCATGGAAACATGAAATATACGTTACATTATAATTTTGACCTACGATGAGGTCACCATTGGTCAATATAAGTAAATACGCGGGTCTTGATTCAATCAAGATCCCTTGATCGACCCCCAAGATCGAAATTGATCCAAAAATCCGAGCTTGTGTTCTTTGTGCATTGCATCACAATAACAATACATGAACGCAATTATATTTAAGCATACTCAAAAAGAGTGAGAACAGGGTATCAGGCCGGGTCAGAATCAGACTTGCGACTCCGCTTCCGAACTCTCCTCGATCCAAGACTTGGCTGCGATTTCGCCCAGCTTGTCTTCTTACCAAGGAGAAGCCCACGCTGCGGGCTTGCGTACGTACCATATTTCCGTCTGCCACCTGTTTACCCACACACAGTCCACATGACCATCGGAGGCCTGAAGCCTGAAGCCGACCTGACGGGCCGGCGCACGCCCATCTCCCGCCGGACAACAAGCTCAGCCACGACACCAGCCAGTGTAGCCCCGCCAGGCATCACCCATGGCGGCTCGTCTCCGCTGACTGTCGCACGCTTGTCCGAGGCAGTGCCTAACGACAGTAACCAATGGAGAACGGCCCGAGGCAGTACCTAACGACAGTAACCAATGGAGAACGGCCCGAGGCAGTACCTAACGACAGTAACCGATGGAGAGCGGCCAGCGCCGGGGCGCGCCGATGGAGTAGCCCGAGGTGATGGAGCGGCCAGAGGCGATCGAGTAGCCCGAGACGATGGAGGATCCCGAGGCGATGGAGCAGCCCGAGGGGATGAAGCAGCCCGAGGCGATGGAGCAGGCCGAGGCGATGGAGCAGCCCGAGGGGATGGAGCAGCCCGAGGCGATGGAGCGCGAGGCGATGGAGCAGCCCGAGGCGATGGAGCGGCCAGAGGCGATCGAGTAGCCCGAGGCGATGAAGCAGCCCGAGGCGATGGAGCAGGCCGAGGCGATGGAGCAGCCCGAGGGGATGGAGCAGCCCGAGGCGATGAAGTAGCCCGAGGCGATGGAGCAGCCCGAGGCGATGAAGTAGCCCGAGGCGATGGAGCAGCCCGAGGGGATGGAGCAGCCCGAGGTGATGGAGCGGCCCGAGGAGATGGAGCGGCCCGAGGCGATAGAACAGCCTGAGGCGATGGATCAGCCCGAGGCGACGGAGCAGCCCGAGGGGATGGTGCAGCCAATCTGCGGTGCCAGTCTTTCGCCGACATTACGGCTAAACGTCCGTCATAGCCCTTACACACTGGCGTTCGGCCGGCTCTGGTTCAGTGTGCCGCGCGGTCGGAGATCTGCCGTCGGAGGCCATGGCTGTGCTGGCGGTGTCGTATGGATGAGTCGCGCACTGTCGCTAAGGTTGGACGAGACGATCGCTGTGTTGGCGGTGTCGTAGGTGGATATGTGGCTGGAGTCTCGGCACTGTCGCTAAGGTTGGACGAGACGATGGCTGTGTTGGCGGTGTCGTGTGGCTGGAGTCTCGCGCACTGTCGCTAAGGTTGGACGAGACGATGGCTGTGTTGGCGGTGTCGTGTGGATGGAGTCTCGCGCGACTGTCGCTAAGGTTGGACGAGACGATGGCTGTGTTGGCGGTGTTGCTGTGTCGGCGGTGGTGAGCACTGTCGCTGAGTTGGATGATGGCTGTGTTGGCGGTGTCGTGTGGAGTCGCGCACTGTCGCTAAGGTTGGACGAGACGATCGCTGTGTTGGCGGTGTCGTGTGGATGAGTCGCGCACTGTCGCTAAGGTTGGACGAGACGATGGCTGTGTTGGCGGTGTCGTGTGGCTGGAATCTCGCGCACTGTCGCTAAGGTTGGACGAGATGATGGCTGTGCTGGCGGTGTCGTATGGATGAGTCTCGCACTGTCGCTAAGGTTGGACGAGACGATGGCTGTGTTGGCGGTGTCGTATGGATGAGTCGCGCACTGTCGCTAAGGTTGGACGAGACGATGGCTGTGTTGGCGGTGTCGTATGGATGAGTCGCGCGCTGTCGCTAAGGTTGGACGAGATGATGGCTGTGTTGGCGGTGTCGTGTGGATGGAGTCTCGCGCACTGTCGCTAAGGTTGGACGAGATGATGGCTGTGTTGGCGGTGTCGTATGGATGGAGTCTCGCGCACTGTCGCTAAGGTTGGACGAGATGATGGCTGTGTTGGCGGTGTCGTATGGATGAGTCTCGCACTGTCGCTAAGGTTGGACGAGACGATGGCTGTGTTGGCGGTGTCGTATGGATGAGTCGCGCGCTGTCGCTAAGGTTGGACGAGATGATGGCTGTGTTGGCGGTGCCGTATGGCTGGAGTCTCGCGCGCTGTCGCTAAGGTTGGACGAGATGATGGCTGTGTTGGCGGTGTCGTGTGGCTGGAGTCTCGCGCGCTGTCGCTAAGGTTGGACGAGATGATGGCTGTGTTGGCGGTGTCGTGTGGCTGGAGTCTCGCGCACTGTCGCTAAGGTTGGACGAGATGATGGCTGTGTTGGCGGTGTCGTATGGATGAGTCGCGCGCTGTCGCTAAGGTTGGACGAGATGATGGCTGTGTTGGCGGTGTCGTATGGCTGGAGTCTCGCGCGCTGTCGCTAAGGTTGGACGAGACGATGGCTGTGTTGGCGGTGTCGTATGGATGAGTCGCGCGCTGTCGCTGAAGTCGGACTCTCCAGATCGTCGCCAGATCGCAGGTTTGCGTGTTTGTCGTTTGTGGTCTGAGCGCAGTGAAGGCCAGCTGATGATAGCTGCTGCTGTGTCGTTTGGTTGTTTGGTTATTCGTGCTGTGAACGTGACGGGCTGCTGCTGTATCGTTTCGTGGTTTGGTTATTCGTGCTGTGAACGTGACGGGCTGCTGCTGTATCGTTTGATTGTTTGGTTATTCGTATTTTGTGATGTTTGTGCATGCACCTAGGGAATGCTGAAAATAAAGCGAAATATAGTCAGCATAACCCTTTATTCAGAAGATAACAGAGAGCCGTTGGTTGACGACAGCGGCCCCGAAAGTGCATCTGTATGTGCCGTGACGACCGCGAGTTCCGTGCCAAGAGACCGATCGGACGCAACTCGAGTCGTGCCTTTAAGAACGAGTG
>JAOTOL010001591.1:455000-467500 GCA_034440575.1 Imbricaverruca yamaguchii
TCACCAAGTTGGCGCTGTGTACACGCCCCCATTACCACACCCCCTCCCCTCCGCGCCGGCTCGTGTTTGTGCGCGGCCGAGGTGCACTGTCTCGTCACCACGTCACCAGCGGCAACACCACCCGTGTGCTGTTCAAACCGGCTCAGCAGCACCAAACGTGGCAATCCAGCGCAGATACTCATGTCTGGTGTCGTAAGCACCAATTAGGTCCAGCAGCAGCGGCCGGCCGGCCCCGGACGTCCGGTCTCGTGCCCCCGTGGTGTCGCTCCCGCCCCCGCCTCCGCCCCCGCCCCCGCCCCACACAACGGCGGCGGTGCGGAAGGAGGTCGCAGAAGCTCCCTGCCCCCGCCCCCGTCCCACACGACACCGACAGGACGGAAGGAGGTCGAGAATCCCGCCGAGCCCGTCGCCGACGCTCGCCGTTTTTGTTTGTCACGTCGCACGGCCGCGTCGCCTTGTGTGTGCGATTTGTCACGGTCGCATGGTGCAAACAGAGCCGCTTTTTGCCGGCGCAGGTCGATCGCGCGGTCCATTAACCCACACAGGCGGCGGGGGTTCGGCGAACACGCCTCGGCGAGGAGAGGGGCGGGCTGGGGGGGGGGAGGGGGGTGCTGTCTGACCCAGTCTCCGGCTAGTGCAGTCGCGCACGATGGGGACAGGGGCGCGCACAGGGGAGCGGGCGCGGAGGCTGACGCGCTGTGCGCAGACGGAAAGCTGTGCTCTTGCAGCCCGCGTCTATCCAGCTCAGCTAGGCACAGCCATGCCGGACAGTGTTCTGGATATGTCCTGTTCTAGACAACGTGTTCTGCTCTGACAAACCTACTACGTTCCGACAAGCTGTTCCTGTGCTGGCAAGCGTGGCCGAGGAGTGTGCTCAGTAGCCTGCTGATAACATGTCTTGCATGTCCAAGCACCTGGACAATCGAATGTACCACTTGGTGGACTCGATATTGTCTTCTGAGCAGAAGTGCAGGCATCTGACAATGACTCGAGTGCTCTTGATAGCTACCCACGGTTGCGAAACCACCACTGGTTATGCACCCACCCACCCATTGGTTACTGACCCACACACACATTGGTTGCGAACCCATCTATTTGTTACCGACCCACCCGTTGGTTGCGAACCCAACCCACCAACTGGTTATTTACACACCTACCCATTGACTACGGATCCACTCATTAGTTACATACCCATCCATTGGTTGCGAACCCATCTACCATTGGTTACGGACCCATTCATTGGTTACATACTCACTCATTGGTTACGAACCCACCCATTGGTTACGAACCCAACCCCCTTTACGTACTCACCCGCTGGTTACAGACCCACCCATTGGTTATGGACTCACGTTCGAACACGTGGGGCTAGTGACGAATCTTCCCAAGTCAATCGACTGCCATTTATAGACACGGTTCCTGAGACAAACACCAGGGCATGGGCGCAGATGAACCACATGCGTGACGAACCACATGTGCGTGTCGTGCCCTGGCCGTATCTCCCCAGTGTGTACAGAGACAGTCCAGCCGGCCCGGCATCACGGTGTGGCAGCCATCGCCGGTCCGGTGCCACGGTGTGGAAGCCATAGCCGGTCCGGTGCCACGGTGTGGAAGCCATAGCC
Source organism: Imbricaverruca yamaguchii (assembly GCA_034440575.1). NCBI lineage: Eukaryota > Metazoa > Arthropoda > Thecostraca > Neoverrucidae > Imbricaverruca > Imbricaverruca yamaguchii. The sequence continues at coordinate 456,620 of JAOTOL010001591.1, forward strand.
GGTCCGGTGCCACGGTGTGGCAGCCATAGCCGGTCCGGTGCCACGGTGTGGAGCCATAGCCGGTCCGGTGCCACGGTGTGGAGCCATAGCCGGTCCGGTGCCACAGTGTGGAGCCATAGCCGGTCCGGGCCACGGTGTGGAAGCCATAGCCGGCGCAGCCGGTCCGGTGCCACGGTGTGGAAGCCATAGCCGGTCCGGTGCCACGGTGTGGAGCCATGCCGGTCCGGTGCCAGGTGTGGGCCATAGCCGGTCGGTGCCACGTGGGCCATAGCCGGTCCGGTGCCACAGTGTGGAGCCATAGCCGGTCCGGTGCCACGGTGTGGAGCCATACGGCCGCCGGTGGGCGGTGTGGCAGCCATAGCCGGTCGGTGCCGGGGCCCCGGGCCATAGCCGTCCGGTGCCACGGTGTGGCAGCCATCGCCGGTCCGGTGCCACGGTGTGGAAGCCATAGCCGGTCCGGTGCCACGGTGTGGAAGCCATAGCCGGTCCGGTGCCACAGTGTGGCAGCCATAGCCGGTCCGGTGCCACGGTGTGGCAGCCATAGCCAGCGCGTCAGCCGCAGCTGCAGCCGACAGTGCCGCCTCCTTTACGGGCCGTCGTTGCCGGGGTAATTGTCGGGGCGCCCCCCCCCCCCCACCGTCTTGGTCGCGTGCTCATGGTGGCTACCCCGTCGGCGAGCTATTGATGTGTCCATGTGGGCTGGCCGCACGGCCGGACGATGGGTTCAACTAGAGGCGGGCCCGAGCTGCGTCAGAGGAGGAGCGGTATTGTGTTGGGCGGATCTCAGCGCGGCAGGGGCGGCGGTGGTGAGGTAGAGGAGAAGCGGTATTGTGTTGGGCAGATCTCAATACAGCAGTCGGCGACGTCACGCTGCAAGTGGTCTCACTGGTCATGACACTGGTCGTGACACCGGCCGCCGACAACACAACGCCCCACGCCGGGGTCGCCGGAGGTCGCGATGGCTCCCGCGAAAAGCGGCGCCGGCCGCCCGCGCCCGACCTCAAAAGGTGCCGCCACCGGCGGGGACCTTTCGTCTTGCCGCAGGCGGCGAGGGGGCGTGGCCGACCGAGCGCGCCGTCGGTGATCACCAATGTAAATAGGGGAAGCGCCGCCCCCTTGGACGGTGCTGATTGGGGGTGTGAATCATGCGTCTGGCGGGCTGACCCAGTTCGCCGGCTACAATTTGGGGAATCGATGCGACGGAGGGCCATTGTGCCGCGGGCGCTCGCCGCCGGCCCAGGGTGTGGGCTGCTCGCGTTCGTCGTGGGCAGCAGACGAGCGTTGGTCGCCGTCGGCGGCGGGGGACGCGCGCGACTCGGAAACTCGGCGAGTCTGTTCAGTCTGCTTGCTGCCTTGTGCACAGGCCGAAGAAACTGTCTCGGAGATTTTGTGGACGTAGAAGAGGGCTTGAGAAGGCCGCTCACAGGGAGGGAGGAGTCCGTGTAGTGGAATCTGATTGTGCAGGAGACGACCGTCCCGGGAGATTTCACCGACGCTGAACATCTCAAAAGGAGACTGACTGCTCACCTCAGAAGACTGAGCAGGCCGTCTCGTGATATTGCACAGACGTTGGGCGGCATCTCAGAAGGAGACCGGCTCCTCACCTCAGTAGAAAACAGAGAAGAGCGCCTCTGCAGATTTCACCGATACTGGACATATCAAAAGGAGACTGACTCCTCACCTTAGGAGAAGACGAAGAAGTCCGTCTCGGGATATTGCGCCGACGCTGGACAGCATCTCAAAAGGAGACTGGCTCCTCGTCTCAAAAGAAGACAGAAAAGACCGTCTCGCGAGATTTCACCGACGCTGAACATCCCAATAGGAGACTGACTCCTCACCTCAGAAGACTGAGGAGACCGTCTCGGGATATTGCACCGACGCTAGACGGCATCTCAGGAGACCGACCTCAGGAGAAGACAGCGTAGACCGACTCTGCAGGCGCCCGAGATCATCCGCAGATATCGTTAATGGCCGGAGGTCGTATAAGGAGGCCGTCGGACGGGCCGGGGCGGTGCGACTGGCGGTCGGCGGCGGAGGCGGCCTATTGAGAGGCTGTGGCAGCGGTGCAGTGCCGCCCGTGCAGCCCACTATCCCGCCGGCTACAGTCGGCGTGACCGGGCACATTAGTCGCCGGTCGGGCCTCGCTGGCGGTGGCGTCCCGCAGTGAAGCCGGCCGCAGCTGGTGCGAGAAGCTGCCAGCTGCGCTCACACGCACAGTCAAGCTGCCGGCTGTAGTCTGCTGCAGCATCTGCCGGCTGTAGTCTGCAGCATCTGCCTTGTAGTCTGCTGCAGCATCTGACGCAACAGTCGCTATTTGCGAGCCAGCCGCTGCCGCAGCCGCTGCCACAGCCACCGCCACAGCAGTTGCTGGAGCTGCCGACCAGCGTGACGTCGAAGGTGACCTGTCGAGGTCAGCTGGCGGTCGGTGCCGGCCGACCTGCCGACGGTGACACGCGGTCTGCGGTGGTGCCGGCCGACTGTCTCGCCTCCACCGTGACGTGACGTGACGTGACGTGACGTGACGCGACGTGATCAGCTCCCCAGCCGCCGCTCTCAGGCGCCGCCGCGCTGCCGGCGGCCAAGACGTCCTCTGTGGTCCTGGACGCGGGCGTGGACACGGTTGTGCAGCTCCGCCCACCAAGCTGGACGAACAGGTGGACGTTCGGCGTGGACGTGGACGTTGCGAGTGGTGCTGCCTTGTGGTCGGAGTGACCCGCTGCGCTTGGCCGGGTGTGGGCTGAGTCCGAGACCCGCGTCCTCAGATCGCCGGACGCCATGAAGTACAAGCTCAGACCACCGGGAATCTCTCGTCTGGGTAAGTTCCCTGGCAGAGCTCAGAGCGGGTATGGACTCGCCCGTCTGGGTAAGTTCGCTGCTCAGGGATATGGACCGCCGTGTGTCCTGCCAGGGCTCAGAGCGGATATGGACTCGTTGTCGGGTAGTTGCTGCGGCTCAGAGCGGATATGGACTCGCCCGTCTGGGTAAGTTCGCTGGCAATGCTCAGAGGAGGTATGGACTCGCCCGTCTGGGTAAGTTCACTGGCAGGGCTCAGAGCGGATATGGACTCGCCTGTCTGGGTAAGTTCGCTGGCAATGCTCAGAGGAGGTATGGACTCGCTCGTCTGGGTAAGTTCGCTGGCAATGCTCAGAGGAGGTATGGACTCGCTCCTCTGGGTAAGTTCACTGGCAGGGCTCAGAGCGGATACGGACTCGCCTGTCTGCGTAATTTCGCTGGTAAGGGCGAGCGGATATGGGACCTGTTCGTCTGGGAAAGCTCGCTGGCAAGGCATAGAGTGGATATGAACTCGCCAGTTTGGATAAGTTCGCTGGCAAGGTTCAGAGCGGATATAGACTCGACCATTTGGGAATGCTCAGAGCGGATATGGACTTGCCCTCAAAGACGGAATGTGATGGCGATGTGTACCGTAGATATCCACCAACGTGTTGGGGGTTTAAGTTGGGTCTATTGATGTTGCATTGGGCGCATGATGGTCCTGGTAGTCGAGGCAGGCTTCAGCCACTGGCTGCCAACATGGCTCATGGTCTGCTCCACGCATCCAACCATGCAGTAAACATTCTCACCGCCAAACGCTCGATCTTGTCGTGAACCTGAACTCGGTCAGCTCAAAGGAGGTCAGGATTCGTGATTCCTGGTCGCTTTATGGATCATGAATTAGGAAGCGAAAACAATCGCCCGAATGAAGATTTTTTAACGTTCTTTTCCCTCTCCAATGGATACCTTCCGGTGCTGTGGTTAAGGCACGTGTCCGTTGCACCCTTGTGTACGCCGATATAATACATATGGGCCGATGGAGGCAGCTTGTGCCCAAACCCAAGAGGTCACCAAAACCATGGATGTCCCCTCCATCCGGACCCCTTGGCCGAATCCTGGATCCGCTGTTGTTCTGAGTAGCCATGGCCAGAAAAGACTCCGCGGAGACATCATAAGTGCTGCAGTCCTTCAGTGTTACAGTCCTACAGTCCTACAGTTCATACAGTGTTACAGTCCTACAATGCTACAGTCATACAGTCCTACAGTCCTACAGTATTGCAGTTACAGTCCTCAGTTCATACAGTGGCAGTCCTACATGCTACATCTCAGTCTCAGTGTTGCATTGTTTGGCACTGTAGGACATACAGTCCTACAGTGCCACAGTCCTACAGTGCTACAGTCCTATAGTCATATAGTCCTACAATAACATACAGTGCTACAATCATACAGTCCCTGGGCGCTACATGACCAATGTAGTCGATGCGCCCTAAAGCCCTAATAACTGACTAATCATACAGTCCTACAGTCCTACAGCCAGCCCAATTTGGTGCCCAATGGCGATACCGCCGATACCGTGGACGGACGATGATGTCACACCAGCTGCACCGTATGGTCACGCCGCGGGCCGATGATGACGTCACGCCGGCTGTACCACGTGACTGCACACTGGGCGGCGCCTCCACGCATGGCCGGCGGCTAATTGGCCGGGTCACGGCTGTGAGGCCCGGCGGGCACGCACAGTTGGCGGGGCGCTGTCGGGCCCGGCCGTGCCGCTACACCGGTGGCGCGAGAACGGCGCGGGAACGGCGCGCCAGCCACCGGCCGCGTCACGTGGCGCGGCTCAGTCTGGCGCCGGTGTGATGCTGTGGCGAGCTGCTGTATACCGTCAGTGCTGACTCTGAGGGGACGTCAGTGTTGACTCTGAGGGCACGTCAGTGCTGACTCTGAGGGGACGTCAGTCAGGAGGGGCTGTGCCGATGTGCTGCTGGTATTGACTGAGGGGACGTCAGTGCTGGCACTGAGGGGACCGTCAGTGCTGACTCTGAGGGGACGTCAGTGCTGACTCTGAGGGGACGTCAGTCAGGAGGGCTGTGACCTAGAGTGGTGCTGACTGTCAGTGCTGACTCTGAGGGGACGTCAGTGCTGACTCTGAGGGGACGTCAGTGCTGACTCTGAGGGGACGTCAGTGCTGACTCTGAGGGGACGTCAGTGCTGACTCTGAGGGGACGTCAGTGCTGACTCTGAGGGCACGTCAGTCAGGAGGGCTGTGCCGATGTGCTGCTGTAGCGAGGAACACCGGCAGGCACTGTGGCACACCGGCAGTGCTGACTGAGGGGACGTCAGTGCTGACTCTGATGGACGTCAGTGCTGACTCTGAGGGGACGTCAGTGCTGACTCTGATGGACGCCAGTGAGGTGAGATGTACCGGGGTGCTGTACATCGTCAGTGCTGACTCTGAGGGGACGTCGGTGCTGACTGATGGACGTCGGTGCTGACTCCGAGGGGAGGTCAGTGCTGACCCCGAGGGGACATCGACTCTGAGGGGTTCAATATCTGGATGGTGATAGGACAGTTCGCAGGCTTACCACGGCAATGCTAAAACCCATGGACTTTGCCTCGGCTGGCAGAGTTTTGTGCTCCAGCTCTTGATCCCTCGATCGTAAGAACAAAATTGCTTTGGTACGCTTCTGGTACATGTACTCAAACAAAATGAGTACCTTTATGTCTGCAGGGTTAGAACAAACATATTGACTGGGTACGTTAAGAAGCAAAACTGCATGATGGTAAATTTAATCCATGCTCAATGATGATATGGTACCGTAAGTTGTTACCATAACTGGATATATTTGTTATCTGAAATATCCGTCACCTACGCTCGTGGCCGAATAACAGACTTTTCACCTCTGGGTAAGTTATGCGAATATCGTGGTTAAAAACTACTGGTTCTAAGTAATTTCATCCTCCCTCCCACCTGGGTGGGCTGTTGCATGATTATGCACCGGATTATCCGCTGAGGCTCGTCTATTTCTATGAATATGTGTTGCTCGGTGCTGCAGCCATTTCGTGTGGTTTTGCCACTGTCAATAGCACGCCACCAAGTCGCAGTCTTAAACTAGTGTGTCATCCCGGTGATTTACTCTTTTACGAACAAGTATACTGTCTGCCTGAACGGTCGTCTCATGGAAATAATTACCAGGTATTAAACAAATGAAATGAAGTAAAAAAGAGATGATTTATGTTTTGGCCTAAGGGCCCACTTTCTTAAGACCTCAAGACCTAGAGTACCCTAGGTCTTGCGATCTAGGTCCACGCCTTGGGCCTGGATGTTGGACGCCTTAGATGGTACCGCGCTTCGCTTTGTATAGGCGTAGTGCACTCTGGTAATCCTTCAACGGCACCATGTCTGCTGGATGGTGAAAAAGCTCTTGGCTACCGGCAACAGGGCGTCACAACTCGGCCGATGTTACCACAATGGCAGCAGTGTGCTCAGGCTGTGGAGCTCAGCCTGACTGGGTACTGGTCGGGCCAGGACACAATGGCTCAGGCTGTGGAGCTCAGCCTGACTGGGTACTGGTCGGGCTATGACACAATGGCTCAGGCTGTGGAGCTCAGCCTGAGTGGGTGCTGGTCGGGCTATGACACAATGGCTCAGGCTGTGGAGCTCAGCCTGAGTGGGTGCTGGTCGAGCTATGACACAATGGCTCAGGCTGTGGAGCTCAGCCTGAGTGGGTGCTGGTCGGGCCAGGACACAATGGCTCAGGCTGTGGAGCTCAGCCTGAGTGGGTGCTGGTCGGGCCAGGACACAATGGCTCAGGCTGTGGAGCTCAGCCTGAGTGGGTGCTGGTCGGGCCAGGACACAATGGCTCAGGCTGTGGAGCTCAGCCTGAGTGGGTGCTGGTCGGGCCAGGACACAATGGCTCAGGCTGTGGAGCTCAGCCTGAGTGGGTGCTGGTCGGGCTAGGACACAATGGCTCAGGTTGTGGAGCTCAGCCTGAGTGGGTGCTGGTCGGGCCAGGACACAATGGCTCAGGCTGTGGAGCTCAGCCTGAGTGGGTGCTGGTCGGGCCAGGACACAATGGCTCAGGCTGTGGAGCTCAGCCTGAGTGGGTGCTGGTCGGGCCAGGACACAATGGCTCAGGCTGTGGAGCTCAGCCTGAGTGGGTGCTGGTCGGGCTATGACACAATGGCTCAGGCTGTGGAGCTCAGCCTGAGTGGGTGCTGGTCGGGCCAGGACACAATGGCTCAGGCTGTGGAGCTCAGCCTGAGTGGGTGCTGGTCGGGCTATGACACAATGGCTCAGGCTGTGGAGCTCAGCCTGAGTGGGTACTGGTCGGGCCAGGACACAATGGCTCAGGCTGTGGAGCTCAGCCTGAGTGGGTACTGGTCGGGCTAGAGCTCTGCGAACAGTACACCGGACAACGTCCGTGCTGCTCTGCTGAACACTGCCGGCTTCGACTGCTGTCTGAGTGACTGTTGGAATGTCTGGTGTCCTGCAGCAGTCCAGGGGCGCCACCTCCATCGGTGATGGTGGTGTAATGGTGGGAATGTGTGGTGTCCTGCAGCAGTACAGGGGCGCCACCTCCATCGGCGATGGTGGTGTAATGGTGGGAATGTGTGGTGTCCTGCAGCAGTACAGGGGCGCCACCTCCATCGGCGATGGTGGTGTAATGGTGGGAATGTGTGGTGTCCTGCAGCAGTACATGGGCGCCACCTCCATCGGAGATGGTGGTGTAATGGTGGGAATGTCTGGTGTCCTGCAGCAGTACAGGGGCGCCACCTCCATCAGCGATGGTGGTGTAATGGTGGGAATGTCTGGTGTCCTGCAGCAGTAGTACAGGCCGCCACCTCCATCAGCGATGGTGGTGTAATGGTGGGAAGCGTGCAGATCTCTCCGCACCGCCTGGCAAGCATTGCTCTACGCAGAGTGACACCGAATCAGCAGGTTTTGTGGGTTTTGTGGGTTTTGCGGGTTTTGTGCCCATTCGGTGACGTCCTGGAAGTTTGAAATTTAAAACGTCCGGTGACGTCCGGACGCCGACACCCAATGTAGGCTTGTTTTGACCTCCTCGTACGGTGTTTTGCCTGCGGCAGTTTGCTGGTGTGAAACCCGGCCGCATTCGACTGCAATGGCTCATCTCACTTCAACCGCACTCCGTGTTCGCATCATCATGAGCATATGTTGTCGTCAGCTGGTATTTGTATCATGCGGCCGTCGCGACACGCGTTTCGTTGACTGGATTCGACAGCATGTATGGATTTGACGTCAACAACTAATGCTCTGCACTTGACGAGAGATTAGCTCCAGACTGCTGACATACAACAAAAGCCTGTTGCTACGTCATTAAGACGTCACGTTGATTGACGTGTGGGCCAATTGCCAGCCTTGCCGCGGGACTTACCACCACGGGATGCGCTAGCTTGAACCTATGCCATTTCCGAGGCAGCTTTCTGGCCTGCACAGTACGCAGTGCACGTGTGTCTGACACACCGTGCACTGTAGTGCACAGTGCACCACGGGGCCGCACCAAGCATTCCTCCCGCGGCGTTTTGCACAGTGCACATGGTGCACATATTAACTTCCGGCCGAATGGAGTCATATGAATCTCGAAGATGTAGACCGGCCAGTATCTCCACGCCATGAATCGTGCATCCTTAAAAGGAAAACTGTGGAGCCAGGTGCCCCAGTCCACTACGATTCTTGTTCAGCCCTGTAGGATATTGAAGAAAGGTCTAGCTTTCTCGCACAACAGGATGACCACTGGCAAATCAAGTTGTCCCTGACGAGGAGCAGAGAGCAAGTATCAGCCCCTCACTCATCCGGCCTTAGATGAGCTTATTGCATGTCAATTTGTCCACATGACAGGACATAATGTCACAAATTGAGAGGCAAACTCAATTGTGCCGGGCACTGAACCGTCGATGTAGAATCAGCTCGCCCCTACCTGGTGTAAGAGTCTGCGGCGGGCTGTTCTTCCACGGAAAATACTGTTCTTACACGGAATCTCGTATAACTTGTAAGCTGCTACATCGTTCACTGTTACGTGCTGACGTGAATAGTATGCATGTTGGCATTTCAAGGCAACACACGATATAAAAATATCCCATCTTTCGTTTTCGATGATCCTAGGGACTATATGCTGCATCACTGGCACGCTGATATCAGTTCGGTTATGTTATGGTTAGCGATGGAAGCAGAACCGCTGTTAATGAACAGTGGCGCCGAAACACAGCCGGCCACACAGCCGGCGCTGTTACGCGCGCCTGCTGATGCGTCTGCACCAACGCCTGCGACTGCAGCGCCCTCTGCGACACACTCCCCGTGTGACGTCATCACACGGGAGCTGATCCGGCTGACGGCGGTCCACACAAGCGAGCTGTGCTGAGCACCAGCGCGTCCCCAGCCAGAACCGCCGGCGGCTGGGGACGTGCCGCTGTCCAGGCTGTGCCTGGTCAAGAAGTCCACTGATGGCCAGCTCTGGGATATCGGACGTGGTTTGGGGGGACGATGGCTGTATTACCACCGTGGAATGTTGGAAGATGGTAATGTTCGTAGATGACAATGCGCTAAAGTGCGTAGTTGCTATTATGGATGCATGATATAGTTAGTAGTTGGTAGGCTGGTGCGTGGGGTGATAGGAGTAGGTTGTCGCATGAACAGGTGGTGGAGCAAATATGTGGTAAGGTATAACCTGACGAGATGGTTATGCGGAAAAGTGAACTGGTGGTGATTCCGGCAGATGGTACGATTCGCTGTTGGTCAGGGACAAGGTGTTGAGTTTGTAAATTGTGTAGGTGGTAAGGTGGGTAGGTTGTAAGGTGGGTATGTGGCAATGTGGGTAAGCAGAAAGGTGCACGGGTGAGTGGGAGGTAAGGTGGGTAAGCGGCAAGGTGGGTAGGTGGTAAGGTGGGTAAGCGGTTAGGTGATAGGGCGGGTAGGTGACAAGTTCTTCAGTTGTTGCGATGGCAAGGGGTTGAGGTGGTAAGGTGTTGAGGTGGCAAGGTGTTGAGGTGGCAAGGTGTTGAGGTGGCAAGGTGGTGAGGTGGCGAGCAAGGTGATCGGTGAGGCGAATAGGTGACCACTTTATACGCTGGACAGGTGGACACTGAATGACGATCGAGTCATAAAATAGGTGCGTGTCCAGGTTGTTCAGGTGGTTTGAGCACCAGGTAACCAGGTGGCTCAGGTGGTTTGACCACCAACTGGTCAGATGGTTCAGGTGGTTTGCTCCTGTGTGGTTGAGGTGAGGTGGCTGTGGTGGGGTGGGATGTGGTGGGATGTGGTGTGGTGAGGTGGCTGTGGTGGGATGTGGTGTGGTGAGGTGGCTGTGGTGGGATGTGGTGTGGTGAGGTGGCTGTGGTGGGATGTGATGTGGTGGGATGTGGTGTGTTGGGATGTGGTGTGGTGGGATGTGATGTGGTGTGGTGGGATGTGGTGTGGTGGGATGTGGTGTGGTGGGATGTGGTGTGTTGGGATGTGGTGTGGTGAGGAGGCTGTGGTGGGATGTGGTGTGGTGAGGTGGCTGTGGTGGGATGTGGTGTGGTGAGGTGGCTGTGGTGGGATGTGGTGTGGTGAGGTGGCTGTGGTGGGATGTGGTGTGGTGAGGTGGCTGTGGTGGGATGTGGTGTGGTGAGGTGGCTGTGGTGAGGTGGTGTGGTGGGATGTGGTGTGGTGGGATGTGGTGTGGTGGGATGTGGTGTGGTGGGATGTGGTGTGGTGGGATGTGGTGTGGTGTGATGTGGTGGGATGTGGTGTGGTGAGGAGGCTGTGTTGGGATGTGGTGTGGTGAGGTGGCTGTAGTGAGGTGGCTGTGGTGAGGTGGCTGTGGTGAGGTGGCTGTAGTGAGGTGGCTGTGGTGGGTGGCTGTGGTGAGGTGGCTGTGGTGGGATGTGGTGTGGTGAGGTGGCTGTAGTGGGATGTGGTGTGGTGAGGTGGCTGTGGTGGGATGTGGTGTGGTGGGGGGCTGGGGGTGTTTGTTGGTTTAGATTGATGTGGTGTGTGAGTGTAGGTGAGTGGTGAGGTGGCTGTGGTGGGATGTGGGTGGTGAGGTGGCTGTGGTGGACGTGGTGTGGTGAGGTGGCTGTGGTGAGTGACTGTGGTGAGGTGGCTGT